>CABFPE010000435.1:44930-67005 GCA_900660155.1 Hofstenia miamia
CGTTAAGGACAGCACTGGTCGCTCCCCATGCACAAGAGTGTCTGCTCTACGTATAAGTGACTCCGCCTCAGAATCTTCCCATGTTATCATCGTATATTCCGCTTGCTTCGACATTTTGAGTACTGCCTCGCATTCAGTTGTAACGGTGTTCGCATATTTTAAGAATCAAGTCTCTCTAATATTTTCCGCTATAGGTGTCAGTTCTCGCAGCTCATTCATTTTCTGTGAGAAAATTCCAAAGTATTTCTCATATAGATGGATGCCTTTTACTGCTATTAAGAGCGTCATTTGAGCATCTGCTTTACATGTGTGGGCTAGATCTGCTCTCATCTGCGTGTTTGGATAGAAGAATGTAAACACCTTCTGTAGGCTGCGCATATTTGCCACATCCTTATAGAAGAAGCTAATGTTCTCTATTACTTCCTGTTCAGATATATCACCAGGATCGTTTTTTCCAATTCACATCATAGTTACAATCTCTACTCTTTTCGTTACATCATAGTAACGATAATTTTGCTCCCACAAATTGGTCTATACAATGTCATTAACTCCTGAAAACAACATAACTGCCCGCGGCTGTTGTTTTTCTATTTTTCTCCTCAGCTCTTGGAGTTGGATGTGTATTGCTTCCCCTTCTGTATATAGTTGATCTGGGGTGATGTTTCCTTCGATGTAAATGCGTTCTTTATTGTCATTATCTAGTAATATCTTCTTCGTCTTCTTATAGTCCTCCCGTTGTGTCATTTCTATAGCTTTGTGTTGGGAATTCACGTACGACTTATATTCGTGCAGAAATGTTTTTGCTGGTCAAACCTCTTTCAGGAGTCTCAATCTTGGCAGTACCATGGGTATTGCAATTGTTTTTGGCGGCATACACCGTAAGATCTTTGTATCGACTAATCTTTCAATTTCTTCATAGGTGCCTGTTGTATTCGATGCTGTTGCTAAACCAATGGTGGCGGGGTAGTTCATTTTTGCTTCTGGGATTGTCTCCCAAAATGATTGCGTCAACCCCCGTTTGCTTAATTTTATTTGTATGCATTCCTGTATGTCAATCTTTGATGTGATGCATTCGATGTTGAGTGCAATTTGGTTGCATGGCTTTAACAGTTCTTCTAACTCTGTGTGCATGAATGCTTCTGTGAACATTAACTTCATTGTTGCGACCGTCTGTTGTTCTCTTATCCTCTGGTAGTTTCTTTCTGTTATCTCCTTCTTTTCCTTTGTTACTTTTATTTCTACCAGTAACCGTTCGTCATCCATGTCGATCCATTTGATCATGCTATCTTGGCTTGTGTCTCCCCACTTTTCGATATTTATTCGGTCGATCATTGTTTGTGTTTGTGGGGATAGTAGTAGTTGTGATGAGGTTAAAAGTTGTTCCTCTTTGATGATTTCCTGTTGTGATTTTGTCACCATTTCACATATCTCTACTGGTGTCGTTATCCCACCTTTCTTCAGCATTTCGGCTCTTCTAATTATTTTCATAAAAGTGCATCGTGGGCTATCTCTGACATGCCATTTCATGTTTTCATTTATCACTTGTTGTACGTTCTTCTGTTTTACTAGTTGTATTATGTTCTCTGTGTCAGCTAATTTTCATTTAATTATCTTCCTCGTAGTTATCCATGGTTGATTTGGGAGTTGTTTTAGCCCTGTTTCTGATGTTGCACCCCACATGTATTTTCACATAGGCTCCTCGAATATTTGTAACTCACTTGGGCATATTCCTGTTTTGTTGGCCAGCTCCACTATTGACATTCTTCCTGTTGGGTGATGTTTTGTTATCAGCCTACTTATTAGTTTCTCTATTGTTTGCATTGGTTTCTCGTTTCTGTTTGGAGATTTTGTCTTTTCAATGTGGCCTTTCAGTATCCAATTTTTTGTCTGCGTATTCATTGGTGATAACGTGATCTCGAACTTTTTTGCTTTTGTGAGTTTTATCCTTTGGTTCCTTGTTACGGGTAACCTGAGGTCCTTTTCTTCTGTGAGCCATATTGCTAGCAGCCATGCGGATGTTCTGTATCTAATTTCCAGCGCGTTTTTCTCTTCCAATATCAATTTGCAAAAGTCCTTCTTTGTGTTTAATTCGTATGCTCTATTAATTTCTGCTAATACCATTTCCACGGTTTTGTGGTATTTCCGTGCTGGTGCCTCTATTTTTATTTCGGGCCATGATTCATCTGTTTTCTTCTGCAATTTCATGTTCGCCCAGACTTTTTGAATTTCTTCTAAATGCTCCTGGCGTTGTGTCATGCTGCATTTAATGAACAATGTCATGGCTTTTTCCAACCCTTCGTTTTGTTGTAGCATTTCCGCTGTTTTTGTTTGTTGGAAGAGGTCTATTGCTATGCTTTGATCTATCATTATTCCGTATATCTGCGCCCAATAATCAATTTGTAAGTCGAAACAAATTATCTCGGAGATCGTAAATTCTTTCTTTTCCCATGGGAAGAAATTTTCTGCTCTTAATACCATGTCTTTTAAGTAACTCGGTAATTCTTCTAGATTTTCTCTCATTGCTACGACGACTATTCTTATTTGTTGTACTCTCGCCATTTGTACTGTTTGATCGATTTGTTTCTGTAGATGCTTGGTGTATTCCTTTTCCCTTAGGACATGTATAATCATTAGGTTTTCTTCATCTATATTTATCTGCGGGATTTTAGCTATCTGTTCTTTATATGCCATAAGTACTTACACTGTTTCCAATGTGAAATCCTTGTTGAATGTCACATGGATCATGCTTCTCATGTATGGACTGTTGATCGTTTCATTTAGCTCTCACGGATAGCTTATTAGTACATTAACTTTGGGCCAGTTGTCCACATCTAGTAGGATCGGCAGATTGCTCCCTTCCATTTTAGCAGTTTTTCTTATCAATGTTTTCGTTTCCGGAGATAGTTTTTCAAACGCATTATGCCGCATTTTCGTGGTTGCCATAAAGTAGGGGTGCAATGTTTCCCCATCAATTTTAGACATTCGCTTCTCGTGCTCTCTAGATCTTACTGTACGCTCCAATGTTGTCTCTGAGGAGATCTCTATCTGCCTCATCCGTAAAGGCAATCTGCTGGTGCTTGGCTCACAGTCCATAGGCTGTGAACCTGTGCCGCTGGTGTCAACTGAGTTGCCCTTGAATCAACTATCAGCTACGACCCGTGATACTTGACCAGCCATGGTTCCAGTTTCTCTATATGCTCTTGTATTGTATCACTTGTTACGATTTTATCATCTATGTAAGCATTGATACCATCCTCTATTCTATGTTTTTTGTTTTTAGGATTTTGTTATATATCTTTGAAACGTTGCTGGTGCGTTGCATAGCCCGAACGCCATGTAGATCCACTCATACAGCCCGTACAGTGTTATGAATGCTGTCTTCTTGATATCGTTTTCTTCCATTCTTACTTGCCAATATGCTTTGCACAAGTCTAATGTCATAAAGTATTTGTGCTTGCTTGCTTCGTATAGCATATCTTCTATCCTTGGCAGAGGGTAGGAATCTTTCTTTGTCACTTTGTTCAACTTCCAAAAATCTATGCATAGCCGGTATTTTTCTCCCTGCTTCACAAACACCGTTGGTGCTGCGTAGGGGCTCTCGCTTGGTTGTATAATTTTATTGTCTATCAGTTCTTCCAGTATTCAATTGTATTCGTCCTTCATTTGTTCAGGCACTCTTCTACAGGGGAGTTTTATTGGCTTATCAGTGGTTGTTACTATCTTGTGTTTTTCTCCTATTGCTTGCCCCACACTTACTTCTCTGTAGTTAAATATTCGTTTATGTCGTCTTAGCATAATTCTTAGCAGTTGTATCTCCTCTTCATCCAAGTGTTGGTAATCCTCACTCTCAATGTGTGGGATCTTGTATTCATCATCGGTTGCTTTCATCCCAATGCCCTTGAATCAGCCTCTGGGAGTACTCGCAACTTGGATGGTGTTCGTCCACTCACCCATGAGTCGGTGATGTGGAGTACTTTGCGCTTCCACTTGTAAGTCCTCAAATTGACCATAAAAGTCGTCGGCTCCATCATCGTCCTCCAATGCTTTCCAAATCAGTCTGATGTTTGATTTTACATATTTTCCGAATATCCTGATGTGTGATTTCCTTAAATTTACATTCCGGTTTGTTGGGTTGAGAATTGGAATCTTACCCTTTCCATTCTTTACTGCACATACACTTGATGGCATTGACACTCTTTTTGTGTTTATCCCTTTATTCTCATAGATCATTACGCTGGTTGTGATTGCTTTTTCTGTCTCAATCTCATACATTTTCCATTATTGCGGCTGCAGATGTATGTCTTCCTGTAATTTGAACATGATTTTCTTATCTCTGCACTGTTCTTCTTCAATCTCAATCTCTTCCTCTTTTACTTTTATGGTTCTATCTGCATAGTTAATAACACATTTGTTTCTTAATCTGAAATCATAGCAACTAATTGATTATAATATCTTTAATCAACTCTTTTTTGATCTTGCTCTCTTCTGTGACGTTTGCAGCTTATTTTTGATTATTTTGGATGATGCTACAAGCCCCCCTCAGCTTGCATTATTTTGAGCACAGCTCATTCTCGGTGTACCAGCGTGTATCCTCTCTCAAGAACCCTAACTTTCTTGTGCAGTCATCTGTAATTATCAAGGTTGCTGCTCCCGTATCAATGGTTGCTTTTATCATTATTCTGTTAACCGATATTGTCATTGTGTTCACCATATCCATGTTCGCCATAATCATCACTGCTGCGCGGTTTTTAGGAGTCAGCTCTCCACTTAGTTTTCCGATTCCTCTTCAGTTTGGGGTTCCTCGTTTGTTTCCCCCTCCGATTCTATCAAATCTTCTTCTTCGAAGTACCCTTGTTCTTCTCCAATCATGTTTATTTGTTTGTGGCACTCGTCTCTCTTGTGTCCTTTCTTTCGGCAATTATAACATTTAATGTCTTTCTCACGGACCTTCTTCGTTTTTCCATCTCTAGTTTTTATTCTTATCGTCTTTTCTTGTTTGTCAGTCTCATACGTTTTCATTGTGTTTTTCGGTTTGAGGTTGTTCCTCCACGTTGGCATTTCTCTATGCCAGGCTGCCTTTTCATTTATTCTCGCGTTATTTTCAATCGTTGCTTGTATGTCCACTGCTTTTCTGATCATCTTCTCCAATTTGTCATCCACATTGCACTTAATTTCAAATTGTGCTCTTATATTGTTGGGCATCCCCTTGCAAATATGCGAAAAGAGATTGTAACCAGCCTCTCGGCCTGTTGTATATAATTGCGGATGTCATCTGTCTTCTTCATCTTTGTTCCATTTAAAATTATTCGGTATTGGTTCTTAAAGCTTTCGTTTCCATAATATTCTATGAAGTCGCCAATTAACAATTCATAGTCTGTTTTTGCTTCTGGGTCTAACAGCAGGTAGTGCTGTGCTGCAGCTCCCGTTAGATATAGGGGGAATCTTGCTGCTGCTGAGTGTTGGCTCACCTTTCTTTCTGCCATCGTCAACTCGAACATCTGGAGCCATTCCCCGAACGTTGGATTATAGCCATCGACTCTGCCATTGAATTTTGGTAGCATAGCTTTACAGGGGATCATATCGTTTCCCACCTCCTGGTTTAATATTGAGTTGCTGTATTTCGGTTTCATGTTTTTTGTTGTCCCTTCTTCTTTTCGCAATTGCGTGGTTATCGCTTTTGTGATTTCCTCGACGAATTTCTTCTTTTCTACCTCATTCTCGTCTTCTGAAGAGTCTTCTGATAGGTGATCATGGAGTGGCGAAGCTCGTAGTTCACATTCTTTCCTACCTACGAACTGAAAATTGTGGGATTGTATTTTATCTTGTTCTTCCTTGGTCAGCTGCAATAACCTCAATTTGTCTTTTAATTGAGCTATTTCCTCTTGCCTCAGATCTTTATCTTCGACTAGTCACCTGTTCTCTATTTCCAAAAGGTCCTGTTGTAATTGTGCTGACTGTTCATTTCTGTTTGTTTTGAGTCAAGTTATTTTACTCTTAAGTTGTGATATCATTATCTTGTATTAGCTGCTGGTTTGTTCTTTCTAATACATTATTCTTATCTTGCAGAAGCTGATTTTGCTCCAGAAATCTACTGTTTGATTCTGTTAATTGTTTTGTAAGTGCCTTGATCTCATTTTGGAACACTTCACTTTGTTTGATTAATCTGGTATCCATATCAATTTGGATGTTCCTGATTGTTTCCACACTTGCTAATTTGATGTCTTCTATCCTTTTTGTTAGCAGGCCAATTTCTTCTCATAGTAATTTCTCTGTCTCATTATTCTTTCTCAGAATTTCCATAATTTCTGGGGTTCCCGGTTTCGGAAGAGGATTCTGTCTTTTTGACTCTGGGGTTTGGGTTGCTTCCAATTCCTTGGATAGGATGACGAATCTTGTTGCCATAGGGGTAGTGGTTTTTGGTATCCCTTCTTTGGGCTTCCTCTCTTACTTTTATTGTTTGTTATTGTTTCTTGATGTTGTAGTGGCTTTCCAGTTTGGTTACGATTCGAGAGTCCAGGTTGCACCTGTTGTGATTGAAGTTTTCTGCCTTTGGCTGACTTTGTATTTCCTTTGGCTGCTCTGTTGCTTCCTTTTCACTTTTCCTTTGAGTTGTTTCGGAGTTTTGAAAGAGTATCACTGTATTGTTTCCTCTCTGTTGACTTTGTTCTTAGTTGTCATGGTCGCCATGTAAAATCCTCCACCGGGCCTATTTGCGCCTTGTATTATTGCAAATAATTGAACCACCAAACTTTTCCTCTTTAGTTAACTAGCTAAGTTAATTGAATATTGACTATCACTGTTTAGGTGACGGAGCCATGTGACGTTTCCTCTTCAGTTCTNTTAATCTTTGATTGCAGCTTAGTTGCTTTGGATGATGCTACACTAATACTTCTCTTCCCTAATAGACAACTAATGGCTTAACATATATTAGGTCTGTCTAAAAAGTATCCAATCATTGTATCTAACTTTTAGTGCTATGAATTCAATGTCAAATAAAGATTTCTATTCTTCATATCCAATCACAAAGCATTTGAATCACGTGATAATTTAACTTTCTGTGAATTTTGATTTCTTCAATTCAATAGGTGATGGCAAATTAGTTAGAACAACACTACTGTATCAAATTTTGTCAAAAGTTGGGTGAAACTCAAGCAGAAACAATTAGAAAAATACAATATGTAGTGAGGGTAAATGTATTACAAAACTAGTCATCTGCTTTCATTATCCTATTTATGTCTATGTCAAAGTATGTGATGAACACTATATTTCTAACCAATCAACCCAACTTGCCCCAAAATAATAATATTTATATGGTTTTTAGCACATTTAAAAAAAGACATGGCAATAATAAATGTGTATCATTGAGTTCAGAATAGTATACTGGTTCTAGCATAAATTTTAAAAATATCTTATTTTAAATTATAATTATGGTGAAGAATACTACTGCTAAATTGGGCAGATATAATCTCAGACAGTGCATGCCATTTCCAAATTGTGGAAATGGAAGTAATATTGTGAAATGGAAATTGAATTGAAGTATTTGGAAATGCAACTTCAAAAAAAAATTCTATAGTAAACTCATTTTAGCTAAGCATTAGGCAAAACCAAAAGTAAGTCTTACCCCCCCTCCCCACTTTTAGAAGAAAACACTAAAACAGAAAACTTTATTAATATATTCAAATAATGTAACAATGGACTTAGTAATAATTTGACATTTGGAGATAAATTTACTCCTGATGTCACAGTTTTAAGTAGAGATGGTATGGAGCACCTACTGTGCATGGTGCTGTACATTGTTTTCATCATTGAAATCTGCACCTTTGCATTGCATATTCAATTGATTTAACATATACCTGGTGCTTATATTTAGATCAGGCATGCATAATTGTTTCCAAACTCTACTATTGCCAGTCTCAAGAAAATATTTTCAGATCACTGCAGAACAATAAGGGTGTGCAATAGCATGTATCAGTTCCAAAGATTACAACTGCATAGATTAATTCATCAGTATTTTGAAATCTGTGAATACTGAACATTGGATGTAGACTTCAGAATTCACTGTTCATCCTGCTGGGAACGCCATTATTGAGAAAGGCTCTGTAGCATTGAAACGCATGAGGAGACAAGTTTTCACCCGGATCTGCTTCAGTCAGGTGTGGCCCAAAATTTCCTTCTAGAGTCTGTAGTTTGGAAGGAGGCATATGTTTCTTCTATGGTGAAAATTTTACTATATTTTTCTTAGCCCAACCTTGCCAAGGTGTCCAGTGCTCACATGCATTTTGCAAAGATCAATTATCATTAGGAAATTGTGCATATGCCACAATTATCAGAATAATTAGTATTTATCAACAAATACGCATAGCTTGCTAATGACATTGTGTGAGGTATGATGTACTTTTGGAGTTGGCTAATATAAATTGTATTTTTTAGAGCAGTTACAAAATAAATTAATATAGCAAATATTAGTCAGAATCATAGAAAGCAGAAAAAATAAGGCAAGAAATAAGGTTGATTGAAAATGATATTGGTCAAATCATTACATGGAATTTAATGAAAATACGTGAAAATTCTCCTAAAATAAATGTGGAAATTGAATGTAAATGGAAAACATTCGCATTTCCAAATACAAGCCTGAATCTATGATATACATAGAAAAAGTTTACATATACACGAAACACACATATATATATATATATATATATATATATATATATATATATATATATATATATACATAGGTATAGTCATTGCTGTGTACGGTTGAAAATGTAGACAGAGGCTGAAATAAAAATCTCGTCGACCACTCTGTACTTTTCCTATAGTGCAAAGCAGTTTTTCCATTCAGAAATCCCCAATTTTTTGTTATGTGATAATTTTATCCATGTTGAGCATATCTGTGAAAAGTTTGAGGCTTTTGGCCACAACAGCCGATTTTCTGTGTATAACTTTAAGAATTTCCACAGTGAAGTGCTACATGACCCACTATTCCTATGGGATTTACTTGTTTAAATGGCCAGGGAATTAAAATTCGACGCACTTGGTACCAACATGGAATTGGGGCTTTAAAAGTATAACGTGGGACCTCAGATTCCAAAAAGTTCTTCATAATTTTTTCAAAATTCCGTTTCCAAATGAAAGGTATCCCATGGGATCACAGGTAAACATGGGATAAGAATATTTACTGGGATATGTCTTTTTATGGATGTGGGACGAATAATTTACATGAAATTTGGCTTTGGACCAATAATTTATTTATCCATTCAGACTCTTTGTGCATAGTGGTCATTATCAAGATTTGGCTGTTTGCAGTGGTCAAATTAAGGCCTAGTTTTGTCCACAGTGGTCAGTATAACTATATATATATATATATATGTATATGAATAAGGTTAAATCACACAGTTTTAGATGCCTGGCAAACAAGCATTCATAGTGTTTGCTGATGTAGTTCATCAAATGCTGAGGATTGATAAAAGATTGCACTACATAATTAATACTCCAGAATTTCAACGTCTAAAAAATCTCAAGCAACTTAGTTTAGCACATTATGTCTATCCTTGTGCTAATGGTACAAGATTTGAGCATAGCCTTGGTGTTTGCCATCTAGCAGAAGAGGTAAGGCATTTATAGTGAATCTTTAAATCTATAGAGAAAAAATGTAATTAATTTTAATATTTAATGAGCAATTCAAATTCACAATCTATTGAAGTTGAAATGTCTGTTATCTCTACCATCAAATTAATTCTAACAGCTTAGGAGGCTCCTAGTGCAACTAAAGATTTAGGCGTAGTTATTTAAATTTGATCTCAGGATGCATAGTAGAACACATAATTTTACCTATATTACTCAGTAGTTGTTTTTAGAAACTGCAATTTAAAGTAATTTATTTCTAATATCCTATGATTTTCACTTCAGTTTCAATTGCTAATATAGTTAATATTTTTTAGGAATTCTCATAGGTAGTGACACTAAGTTTGTTTTAATACATATATATTTCTCATTATTCTGCTTCCATATTTATATTACTACTTATACTTAGTTGTCAGAAAACCCATCACTTACTTCAACTTATGGACATTCTCAACAAATGATGAGACATATCTTAGGGTTCTACAATTACAACTGATTAACAAAAATCCAAACAATATAATTTAAATTTCACAGTAAATTTAATTGAAATAATTTGAGTTAATATTGGCTAACCTGCTCATTTCATGTATGAAGAGTTTTTAAATGGTATCTTTTGGAATTACACTATAATTATAACATGTAGAATTCTGCTATTCATATTTTTCAATTATTTATAAATAAAGATTCTAAATCTCAATGTTTGGGGCATTGGATTTGAATTTCAGCTAGAATAAATGTGATTGATGCATGTATTGAAAAAAAATCAGAATTTACTAACATTCCTCTTGAATTTTAAATTGCATTTTTTGTTTTTGTAGAGTTTAGTGATGAGAAGAATATTATTACATTAATTTATTTGGAGTGTTTTTAATGTTCTGCTAAAGCACAATATTTGTAGGTTGAAAAGTTGATTCCCTTCAACTAAAGAGCCTTTCTTGACTATTTTAAATAAAGCTTGTTAAATAGTGTCATTATTCTCATCTTCCTAAACTTTAAATCAGAAAATTTTTTCTGTTGCAATTATTTTTCTTAGAAAATAAACAATAAGGAAGTTCCCTCTACTTGTATGGGGTACTTGAAATTGAGAAAAGGAATTTAGGAAAATAACATTAAGAGAAATACTGAATACAGACTACATGTTCAAAAATTCCCTGAATTAAATATGAAATAATTTTATTTTTAATGTGTTGTTTGAGATTTAAATTTGTTGCAATTTGACATTGATGCCATGAACAGCTGATTGCTGCATGTGCACAAGCTTAGCAAATTTCCAAGGCAATGTCATAAAAAATATTACTTAAAGTAGAGAGGCTCTTCTTACACAAAACTGGGTTGCAAAAAAGATCAATTAATGCAGCATAATCCTTCTATTTATGCTGATTATTGCCAAGAGAAGAGATCATGATAGAGAAAGAATGATAAAAATTTAATCAGATTAATTAGAATGATTAAACTTAGTAAACTATTAAGTATTTGTGCTTACAATAATGTATGAGCAAATTGCTGTGGCCAAAACTGATTAGCAAAAATGTGAGGACAATTTTGTTCCTAATTAATTTTAATAGAGACATGCAGATGATCTATGTGAATTTAAATTTTTAATGTGGCAGGTATTTGTTTTGATTTAGTATAAATAGTTACAACACAGTTTAAAGGTGATGAATAAAATTCTTTGGAATTACATTACTCTTTTCAATTTGTTTATGGTTTGCTTTATTAAATTAAATGTCTTGCTAAATGGTTCATGCACAGTAGTGGTCAGGATTCCATAATGGGAACAACTCTAAGCTGAGTAATCCTTAATGGTTTACTGGTGTTCAGCTCACCATCCACTGAGTCCATGCTGATGGTTTCTACTGAATCACCCTTGAATTGGCTAACAGTTGACTCTTTCAGCAATTGACAAGCTGTGGGCTCTGTAGATCCGTCAGCCTCAAATCACTTTCATATGCATATGGTTCTTCCCCCACTTGCACCTCTCTCAGGAACTCCAATTGTCTCACTGCCCTCAAATTGGCATGGTGGACTGGAAGGAAGGTTGAGCTGCTTTGTGCCAGTTCTCTGCGTGCCCTAGAATTGGCATTGCAGATCCCTGGGATTTTCACTGGTTCTGTGTTTGCCCTTGAATTGGCAGTGCAGATCTCCAGCAGGAGAGGCATTGTGTCTTTTCGTCTCCCTGACCTTCAATTGGTGTTGGGGACTACTTGGATGCCTTCTCACTCTGTGCCTTCAATTAGTCAGTGGTTCATTCTCACTCCTTTCACCTTCTGTCTGACGTCTGGTTTGAGATCTTCTCTGTATTCTTCTCCATGGATTGTTTGTTGCCATTTCCTCCGTTCTCTGATTTCAGCACATTCTTTTGCTCCTCAGCTGTTGATTTTGCATCTTTCTTGATTTGCCTAAATTCAGTAAGTAAGTTTAAGTTCCACACTTTGGGGTCATATATATATATATCTATCTCTTGCTGCCCACCTTGGCAGCAATGTTTGTTTTTCGAATTCCTCATCAAAACCTTCTTCCAGTAAACTATCTAGTTCACTCATATCATACATAATTTCATTTCCATTAATTTGCCATATTTTAAATTTGGCATTTTCATCTAATCTAGACTCTTTGATATCTGCTGTTGTTCTTTTTAGGTTCTGAAAGTGCAGTAGTCTGCCATTGTTTAACATATACTTGTTATTTGGCAGTACTTGTGTTATCTTATATGGACCTGACCAAATTGTTCATTAGCTTCTGGACCTGGTTTGTGTCTGTTAGTTTTATCAGTGTAAAGGCGTATACTGTGTCACCAATTTTTTGTGTGTGACCATAGATTTTTTTATTATAGTTTCACTGTTGTCTCATGGCGGATTTCTTTGTATTATTGCACATTCTCTCATGTATCACTGTTATTTGGCTACTTAATTGATTCACGTACTGATTGCCCATCTTATCACTATAGGTGAAGTATTGAATTGATAGTGGCATTGCTGCCTCCCTTCCAAACATTGCCTTAAATGGTGTTATTCCATTTGCAGAATGGATGTATTATAAAAGTATTTGATCATTTTGATCACCTCACGCCTCCTATTCTTGATGTTGTGACTCTTATCAATTTAATCAGTGTCCTTTTCAACCTTTCAACTGCACCATTTGCCTGTGGGTGATATGCTGTCATTCTCTCACTCACTATTTCCAGTAGAACTGAAATTTCCTGGAATAGGTTACTTTCTAATTGTGACCCTTTATCCGTGTTTTTTGTCACCATGGGTCCAAACTTCAAGATCCATTCCTTCATTACTATTTCTGCAGTTGTTTCTGCCGTCGTGTTCTTCATCAGGATCATTCTTGCATACTTAGTGAAGTTATCTACCATTACTAGTAGGTGTTGGTACCCCTCCTCGTCTTTTGACAGCATCTCCAGATGTATGTGCACAATTTCATTGGGTTGTGTTGCTATGATCTTCTCTAGCAGTGCCCTCTGCATTGGAAAATGCTGTTTGTTGTTTAGGAGACACGTCATACACTTATTGATTATTTCCTCTGCGACTTTTCTTACTGCCATTCTTATAAATCTTGAAAGTACTCTCTGTTTTTGTAATGCCTAGATGGCCTTTTTCATGTACCTTTCTTATTAGATATCATTTGTAATATTCAGGTATTGCAATCCTGTTATTCTGTGACTCCACATATAGGAGTACATTCTTATTTCTTTTCCATTTGTACCATTTGTAATAGCTTGCTGTTAGCTTCAATAATTTCAAGCTTGGTTCTTGTAACTTTCTTATGATCTCATTCAGTATAATATCATGTTTTTGTTTGTCTATGATCTTGTGTTCTAATATCCCTTCCTTGATTGAAATTGGCAACACTGCTTGTCATTTTTTATCAACGTTTATTTAGAGCAGTTCTTCTTACTCCATGTGCAGTAGGGATTGAAACTGCTTTTTCTCACCATCTTCTTTGGCTGTGTCTCTTTGGTACTCTGGAAGTGTGGTCCAAAACCCTGCTTTCATATGCAATGTCCCTCTTCAGTGTTCAATGGTAAATGTGAATTCATTTAGGTACTTGATCTATCTCAATACTATCCCTGACTTATCTCCCAAGAACTTTTTGAGCCATGCTAAACTGCTATTATCTGTGCAGACCCTAAATTCTCATCTGATTAAGAAATGTCTGATTTTTTTGATGCTTTCAATCATTGCGAGCATCTCTAGCTTTGTTGATCCATAGTTTTCCTCACTTGGCTTAAGTTTGCGGCTAAAAAACTGCATTGGTACCTCCTTGTTGTTCTTAATTTGTCTGAGTGTTGCTCCAATTGCTACTTTGCTTGCCTCACAATCCAGAATGAATGTTTTGTTGTAGTCAGGCGTATTTAGTGATGGTAGCTTTGCCAATTCCTCCTTTATGTTGTCTAGTTCTTCATGCTCCAGCCAAGTCCATATAAAGGGCACTGATTTTCTCATTAGCTGTGTCATCTTGGCAGTTTTTCCCACAATGTTGAATATGAATGTTCTGTAGTAATTGAAGAATCCCATTATCTTCTGTATGTTTTTTTTTTGTTATTTGGCTTCTCTATTTTCCGGATCATGTCTCTTCTGTGTTATCCTTCATGCAATTCGCCCTTTCTCAATCACTTGTCCTAAGAATACAATCTTCTCTTTTAATATGTTGCATTTGTTGCCATTAATTCATAAGCTTGCTTTTTCTAGGATTGATAGTGTCCTTCCCAGCTTCTCTAGATGCTCTTCTATAGTGTCACTTGTTACAATGATATTGTCAATATTGTAGCATCAGCTGGTAGTTGTTACTATTTATTGGCCAGACCTTGCCTTTTCTTGTTAGTGACTGGTAGTTGTAATATTTGTACATATTGTAAATAACATAGTATATAAAGCATTTTGTAAATAGAAATAGTTTGAACTGTATTCACTTCTTGTTTGCTAGAATCACCCCCATGATTCTACAATATATGAATTCACACCTTCTTTGATTTTGTGTTTCTTGTTCTTCAATACCTTTGTAATATATCTTTGGAACGTTGAGCGCATTACATAAGCCAAAGGCCATGTATATCCATTCATACAACCCGTATGGTGTAATAAACGCCATTTTTTCAATGTTTTTTTTCTCCATTTTGACTTGCCAATATGCTTTACATAGATCTATTGACTTAAAATATTTGTGCATACTTGCTTTATGCAGCATGTCTTCTATTCTTTGAAGTGGGTATGAGTCCTTATTAGTTACTTCATTCAGAAAATCTATACATAGTCTGTACTTGTCTCCTTGTTTCATGAACACTGTAGGCACTGTGTATGGGCTTTTGCTAGTTCGAATTATTTTGTTGTCAATTAGCTCATTGAGTATTCTGTTGTATTCATCCTTTACCTGCTCTGGTACTCATCTCACCAGCAGTTTTATTGGCTAGTTTGTCATTGTAGTTATCTTATGTGTTTCACCTATCACCTGGCCCACACTTATCTCTCTGTACTTGAATATTTGTTTATGTCTCTCCAGCACCTCTCTGAGTCATTGAAATTGTGTTTCATTTAGATGTGATATTTCTCCTCTAGCAAGTCCAGTGTTTTATATTGATCTTCTCAATTTGCTTTCATCCCTATGCTCTCAGCTGTGGGGAGTACTTACTACATTGATGGTCTTCATCCACTCACCCTTGAATCAACAGTGTGGAGTACCTCCTATTTTCATTTGTAAGTCCTCAAATCAACCATACAAACTACTCTGCTCATCGATGTCTTCCATTGTTTTCCAGATGGCTTTGATGCTAGATTTAACATATTTTCCAAATATTCTCACATTATTTTTATATATATTGATGTTATGGTTTGTGGCGTTTAGTATCAGTATTCTTCCTTTTCCCTTTTTTATAGTGCACACACTTGATGGCATTGAAACTCTTTTCAAATTAATTCCTTTGTTGTAATAAATCAATATATCCACTGTGATTTCCTCTTCTATTTTTATTTCATGCATCCTCCATTGATATGGCTGCAGCTTTATGTCCTCTTCCAATTCAAATTCTATTGTTGTTCTTCAATTCTATTCTTGTTCTTCAATTTCAATTTCTTCCTCTTTTACTTTAATTGTTCTATTGGAATAGTTTATCATGCATCCATTTTTGGTTAAGAAGTTGTCACCCAATATCACCTCATATGGTAGCAAGTTGTTGTGGGTGTCCATCACTACTAGTGATTGCTCGAAGGTTGAGTTTGCTATCTTGATCTGTACTGCATTGAGCTTGCCTTTCCTATCTATGTATTCTCCAGATGCATTGATTAATCCTTTGTTTAATCATTCTAGGTCCTCTTGTGTAAATCCTAGTTTTGTTGCACATTCTTCTGTTATTATCAACATCACTGCTCCTGTATCAATTCCATTTATCATTATTGTTATCATGTTAATATTGTTCAAATTCATCATAATTATTATCAGTGCACAGTTTTTTAGAGTCCACACTCGAACTAGTTTTCTGATTCTTCTTCAGTTTGGGGATCTTCTAACTATTCTGATTCAGATTCAATTACATCCTCATCTTCATAGTATGCTTCCTCCTCTCTGATCATGTTAATTTGTTTTCTGCACTCATCTTTCCTGTGCCCCTTCTTTTCACAGCTGTAGCACTTTATGTCTCTTTCCCTGACTTTCTTTTGCTTTCCCTCTTTACTTTTTATGTTGATGAATTTCTCTTGCTTATTTTCCTTGTAAGGTTTGGTGTTCACTGTCTGTGTCTTATAACTGTTTCACCATTCTATTCGTTTTTCCTTGTTTCACACTGCTTTTTCATAGATCTGCACGTTGTTTTCAATTGTTGCCTGTATATCTATGGCCTTCCTGATCATCTTCTCCAGTTTATCGTCCACATTGCACTTGATCTCAAATTGTGTTCTAATGTTTTCTGGCATTCCCTTGCATATGTGGGAGAAGACGTCATATTTCAAATATTTGTTTCCTCTGGAGCTAAGTGTTACCAATCATTCTACCTGCTGGATGTAGTTTCATATATCATCCATCTTTCGCATCTTTGTTGAGTTCAATATAATTTGGTATTGGTTCTTAAAACTTTCATTTTTGTATTGTAACATCCTCTACCAGGCATTATCACTGTTTATCCACTGTTACTATATAACATTAGCTGTGTGATTGTGGGTAGGGATTTACTTGTTATTACTGCTTGACTGGTTTCTTCTGTTAACTTATGTAACCTAGAATTAACTGTTCACTGTTTAGGTGACAAAGCCATGCTGTAATCTCTGTAATGATCTTNTGAGTGCCACTTCTCAGCTCAATTGATATAGCTTATGTGTACCCTACTTTAGCTCAGTGCTTACTCAAGACAAAACACAATTCAACTAAACTCTATTTTGTGAAAGTGTTATATCTGTTTGCAACCTGACTTGTTACTAGTTGTTAATTAATTATTACATGTAGCCATTACCAAAAATTTATCAGCTTTAAATATATTTAGTTTGAACAAATTCCTAACCTACATTTATAGTTTACTACATGAGGAAGACCAGCATTATTCTATAGGAAATTTAACCTGGAGAGAGTGTGAAACATAATCAAAAATAACAAATAAGAGAAAAATAAGCAAGAAAATAAAAAGAATCTATAGATACTTTTTGATTTAATTATTTATAATAAACTTATTTCATTAAGTGCAAATCCATTAGTATTTGATTTTTCCCTTTTGATAAATTGATTTTGACTAAGTGAAAGTAGCCAATATGCTTGTTAGTAATTAATTACTAAAATATGTGCATGGCAGAAGTCCTTCATGCTGTTTATGTTTAAACCTCAATATCAGGTCAACATATTGATTTTAAAGATGCTTAGTGAAATGTTAGTATATAAATCATGGAACAATACAATCTAGTAGAAGCTTTATATTTTTTATATCACAGTCTGTTTATTTAATTAAATGCAAAGCTACACAATCAGTCTAATTAACAGCGAGTATAGCCCCAATACGAACAATTTAAAGGTTATCTGCATTTGCATGAACTTTGAAAGCCAGTATACAACTAAGTCTATGTTTAGTTGAAAGGATTTTCATAAATTTAGCTTGCTACTGCTTTCAATTGAACATATATGCAAAATATTATTCATAAAGGGGTTGATAGCCAAATCATGGGTATCTATTTTAGGTCCAATTTAAGAGGTATAAATAATAGATAAATTGGTATTTGAATCAGTAATTTCAAATAAATATTAATATAATTTGTGAACCAGTAAATAAGCATATTTCTAACCAAACCTTGAACAAATTTACAGAATGTTAAGAGGTTTAGATATTTAGGACTACATGCAAATGAGAGATTTAATTGGAAGGACAACATCAATCCTATTCTAAACAATGTCATACATTATAATTTCAAATGTTAATATTGAAAACAAATATACATATTCCAAATGTATATTGATCAAATCACAAAATTCATCAAATATTAATAATTGCATGTATGAAAAGTCAACAACAGAAAGGATCATCCTGAATAATGAATATCCAGTCCATGTTGAATTCAAATATTGCTTGATTCCCAAAGTGCAATACAAAGTACTTCAATAAGGCGCAAAAACATATGTATATATATATACAGTACCGCTCAAATTATTATTTACACCTCAATTTTTTCGAATTTTTACAATTTTAATACCCATAAAATAGTAGTTTTTCCATTAAAATTGAACACAATATTTAGAAGAACATAATGATTGTATTTACATTCAAATATAATAAAAAAGTACAAAATAAAGTTTAAAATGTATCAAAATTTGGTGATTCCACCTTTTTCTTTAACAACTTGCTGCATACGTCGTGGCATAGACGTCACCAAATTTTGTAAAATGTTAGGGATATTTACATCCCGGGTCCATATTTGAATTATTAGACTAAATAATTCTTCTTTTGTCGTAATATTATGGTTTTTCAGTTTGGATTTTACAATCGCCCAAAGATTTTCGATCGGATTCAGATCTGGGCTGTTGCCCGGCCAATCCAAAACGTTGATGTGCTGATCCTCAAAAAATTTTTTAATGATCTTTGCCGTATGACATGGCGCATTGTCTTGCATGAATGTGCAGACATCGTTAGCTCTCCATTCCTCCATTTGAGGCAACAAACGATTCTTCAAAACATCCAAGTACTGCTCTTTGTTCATATTAGATTCGCAAATATGCAGTCTACCAGCCCCATAAAATGAAAATTGACCCCAAATCATAACTTTTATTGGGTGACGAACTGATGGGCGTGTAGGTAATGGCTGGTTTGGAGCATGCCAGGCTCGACGACCACCAGACACGCCGCATTCGAATGAAGACTCATCAGAAAAAATAACCTAATATTATGAAATTTAAAAAAAATAACGTATAGGTAAAGAAAAATATAAAAAATTGTTTATTTACCTTTTTCCAATCATCCACCGTCCAATTGGCATGCTTTCTGGCGAAGTCCAGTCTCTTTCTCTTCATTGCTTGTGTTAGCAATGGCACCTTTCTTACAGCACGGTTTTTGCAACCCAGCTCAGAGAGTCTTCTTTTGACTGTAGAAACAGATACCGCTACTCCAGTACTTTCCCACTCGCGTTTCAACTCTGACGCAGTTGGTCGCACCATTTTCTTCACGCTTCTTAGAAGATAGCGATCATTGGCAGTTGTTGTTGATCGCTTTCTGCCACAATGTCCAATTCTAGATGATGTTGGTTGACCTGTCTCCAATTTATCTTTAATATTCTTAACGCTCATATGGCTAATACCAACACGTTGACCTATTTGTCGCATGGACAAGTTTTCCTTTAACAAAATCTCCACTTGCGCTATTTTTTCATTTGATAAATCTTTGTTCTTTCCCATTTTTATTGCTCTAAAAACGTTAAAAATTGATGAATTTTAAAAAAGAAAAATAAGTCTGTCGTAGAACTATTCAGCGCGCATCGAATGATATTTAAACTGTATTCATAGCATTAAAAGTCATGGAGCTATAGGTCTCCAAAGATAGTCTACCCTATAAATTATAATAATCGATTATAACAGAAGTGTTACAATTGACAATTTCTATTGGTCGATGCTATTGAATGGGAATTGATATATCCAAAAAATAAGAATTAGTTTCACATGGAACTAGTAATTGTCTACATTTTGATATAAAAACCTAATCCATAAGATAAAAAGTCACGGAGAAATAGGGTTCCAAAATCGATCAGTTGATATAGTTGAAAAGCGCTAGAAAGAAAGTTATAATAAATTAAAGCATTAATAACGGAAAAGGAATATTAATTAAAAATATAATATAAACATTGGGATATAGAATTAAAGGAGCTCTAAAGAATGGTGAAAAGAGCTAAGGAATTGGATAAGAATTGAAAGAGTAATGGCTTTCAGAATTTGTACTAGTTAGTATAGAAATTCAACAAGATGGCTTTAATATACCACAGAGAAGAGAAATGCAAGGAAGAAAGCCATAATGTGTAGAGATGAAGTCATCCAAATATAGTACTTTTAGACAGATTCCAAACTAATATTATACAGATTGTCATCCAAATATTGAAATTCACTATTTTGTTTCAGATCTTTAGTAATAAATAAAAGTTGTAATAGTATAAACTAATATTGGTGCACAAGAGATATTGATGCACTATTTTTTGACGGCATACCATAATTATATGCATAATACCAAGTTTATGTTGTATTACAGCGGTTTTAATTCTAAAAATTCGAAAAAAATTGAGGTGTAAATAATAATTTGAGCGGTACTGTATATATATATATATTTATATATATTTAATATACTATATATATATATGATGCAAAAGAAATCGTATTTTGTGGAAACTGCCCTAAAGCTGCAGTTCCTATAGCCAGTGCCAGCTTTAGGGTGGCAAACAGGCGATTGCCTTGGGTTCCGCAGTAAGCAATGATTATTAAAAAGCATGAGTATTTTTCGTTTTTAAAAAACAAATATTAAATCTTTTACATTATGATCCAACTAATGATTTTGTTGGTTGCATTTGAATAATAGTGCATACACTGCAAAATAATGGATCCTTCTCGCATTTGAACCTATAATTAGATATATTTGCAGTCTACCACATAAAAAAGGATTACATGGTTTGTAACTTTTATCAATTTAAATTTTGGGATTTTAAGGACAATCTTAATAAGAATCAAGAAAAGGCCTTTTTTAATACGTAGTATATAGCAAGTATGTTTTATTCAAGTAACTTAAGAAAAAACAAGGTGATTTAATTGACTACTAACAAATTTCAAGCAGTAAAATGTTGGTATTTGTTCAACCTTATCACTTTATCTTTTGTATTTATGCATAGCACATTTTTGCAGGTAGTTCAATTATTTTGCAATCTAAGATTAGATTACCTTTCACAATATATAGAATTCCACTAAATAATTCTCAATTAGGCATGTATAAATTTTAATGAAAAACACTTGGCTGTAAATATTGAAAATGAGCAGTCATAAATATCGTCTATTATATAATATATAGAAAAAATTCCAAAACAAAATGTTGTTTCGAGAAAGACCATTAATATATATGTATATATATATATATATATATATATATATATATATATATATATATATATATATATATATATATACAGAAAAATGATTGTTATTAGCGATCTTTTACAATTAGAAAACTGTAATTACAATGTATACAAATATGTTATAAATTTTAAACTAGAAAAGCGATAACAGGTCAAAATAACCACTATGCATGTTTTGTTTCATTATTCAAACAGCAAAAACACATGCACGTACATATACCTCCAAACATGTCAATATTCACTTTGAATTTGCTATTTGTAGAAAATTTGTTTCTCTTCCATAATTTTCGCATTTTAAGCATCAGAAGAAAATTAATTTTCGAAGAGTACTTGCTCTTTTAGTGCTACGATTCAGAGCAGAACATATCCTTTCATAAACTGCAGAAAAGCTTGGAGTATACCATTGCATAAAAAAATTTAATGAAATATTCAAAGTAGATAAGAACCACAGCTAGGTGATATGAGCAGTGGCACCAACACTTTCCAATTCCAATGGTTCCTTTTAGATTGCAGCCCATTCTGTTAGAATTGTCTCTTAGCTTCAGTCAGCAGCAACAGGCAGATATTATTTGATGTATGTTTGGTATGCAGCAATCGTGGCTAAGCCCATGAATGCGAAAATCTACTAGTGAACAGGATCCAGATTATCTTTAACTGTACCCGTATCCTCTTGGCAGCCCGTGCCCACACAGTCCTATGTAAAGATAATCAACACTCTTCGTCATCCTTTAAAAGCACGATGGAAAATACTAGAACATTACTAAGATCAACACTATCACATGAAGCATTATGCACCAAGACCTGTATTCAAGCAGCTATTTGATGTATAAATAAGAAGAATTTCTAACATGTATATATATACCGGTATATATATG
>CABFPE010000435.1:81905-94854 GCA_900660155.1 Hofstenia miamia
GCAGATGCAGTAGTAGTGGCTTGGGCACATATCAGGAGCAATTCGAGGGTCCTTGATCCAAGCCATGAACCTGCATTTACGTTAGGTGTACGAATAGGAGTTTTACTCCATTTAGCTGACTATTGATTCAATCATTTGCATGTATTAAATAATTGATTAGGCTAGAATGAAAAGGATAATTGAAAAGGCTAGAATGCCTGCCGTAGGTTATATCTGTATTACATATCTAATTAGGTGACCTATAAATAGACTGATAAAATGACTATGCATGTAACATTATTTAAATTTAAGGTAGGAAGCTGCAAGTAACTATTTACTTTATTGATCTGTATTAATTAAAGCCAATAGTTTTTGGTAATGGCTGAAGTAATATTTATTAAGCAGCTAGTGACACTGCCAGGTTGCAAAGTACTAAATTACACATTACAAATTGAGTTTAAGTCAGTTACATGCAGCCTTGAGTGCTGCACTAAATTAGGATAAGGAACACATAATTTACTTCGTTGAGCTGAGACTTGGAACTACTCAACAACGGAGACACATGGATGTGGATTGGTTCAGAGATCAGAGCTGGCCAGAGGTCACAGCGAAATCATGGAAGGGAACTGCGACAACGGTGTACCTAAATAGTATGGAGCTACTCAAAGTTAATGCAAGTTAACAATAACATATCTCATTTTGGAATAGAGAAATAATATCAGTGCATCCATACCTGAATATAACAGGAAGCCATGATTTAAAAGAATAATTGACACTGTTAATGCTTGGTAGTGGATGCTACATGGCGACCATGAAAGATAAGAACAAGAAGAAGAATCAACCCAACATTCTAACTTGAGACTTGGAATGAAGAGTAAGAAAAGCAACCATGACAGAGAAAAACATACATACGAAGAATCTAACATGATAGATAGTCAGTTACCACTACCACACCTAATCTAAAGCAGGTTCAAAGACAAGAATTGCACCGAACTGCTAGCTACTACTAATTGCAAATTAAAATGACAAACACAAGAACCAGAAAAGGTAGCGCCAAGAAAGGCACAAGCAAGACAACCCCAAGGAGGACACACTCTGAAACAGATTTATCCCCCACCAAACTGGAAACCCTACACATGTCCCCAGAAACAGGATCCAGTGAAGTCTTAAATATTTTAAGACAGACAAATGAAACAGAAACAATATTAAGATCCGAAATACAATTGTTGGTGGAAAGAATGGCGAAACTGGAACAAGAGAATTAAAATGCAATGAGCAAATTGAAGATCAAAATGGACAATCGCCTATTAAATCAAAGTGAAAACTTCCAGAAATACATTAAAGCACTAACAACATCAAGATCACTTGCATAGTAAATGATGATTGCTGCTGGAAATTGCACTGCTCTTGATTACCTGGCTCTGCTTTGGGTTCTGGCACTTGTATTTAATCTTCACCAATCTAAATGGAAGCTTGTTAGTCAAATACATAACAAAGTAATCTAATAAATTGGAAATCAGAACTGTCAGTTGGGATCTCACCAAGCAGAGAAATTTGTATAATGTTTCAGAAAAGTAATAGAAAGAGCTAATTACAGTTGATCTCTGAACTGTGTGGACTCTACACTACTCGATTTAAAATTTTCTCTTCTAATATTTGTTAACCCTGTGGCTTTCACTTCACAATTGCTAGGAATTCTATAGACTGGCATGTATTCTACATTATGACGATCATTTGATGAGCATCTATCAACGCAACATCTACAAGGCATGACTAATTTATTATATTCAATTGCAATCTCAAATAGAACAATTCTGCTGTATTATTACATTTGCTTTTGCAAGGGGGCACAAATAGATAAGTGCTATGAGAATTCAATTGCAATGAAATGTAATTAACCCTCACTTTGTCTATTGCAAATTACTGTGTCATGACCTGTATTTTAAAGCGGTCTTGGTTGTGTTCAAAACACCATTCAAATGAAGACATTGCCACTATATGTTTTGTTAATATTTCAGCCCTCCATGTATATGATTCGATCAATAATCAAGAAACACGAATTGATTGAAATTACAATTGGGCATCTATTTTAAAAATTGATTATCAAGGACTGACCATATGATTCTCTATAGTAATTACATTGAATGACATAACTGAATCATCAAAATATTAACATAACATTTGACATGTTAACCATTTAAATGCAGAGATAATGAAAATTATGTGAATGATGATCTTAGAAAGAAATAAAAATACACTGGAAAAACCTTTTAGATATGAATAATTTATTAAGGCATTAAATATTAGTAGGTGACTTTCAAGCAATACATGACTATGAACATTTCATTTTAGTAAATATTTTTTATATTTTGCTTTTGCAAAGATGTGTTACAATTAAATAGTTAGCAAAATTTAAAAACATTTAATCTGAAATTAACTACTCATGTATACACATTAAGAATTTGCTTTTAATGTGCATATGAATCTAATATGAAAAAATCTAAATTTTGTTTTAGGCAAATTTATGTTAGAACATGCCAACACAAGACTATTATTAATTTGCATGAACTATTGAAGAGTGCAATGAAGAAAGCAAATAATTACATAAAATTCACTGCTGCAGACGGTGAGCAACACAAATTGCTGCTTGCTTGGAAAGACATTGATGCATACCTTAAACTTGATGATAGCATCTTTCAAAAAATACAATATGAACAAAATGATCACCTTATTGAGGCTCAAAAATTTATTGAAAAGATTGTTAAAAGAGAGGTAGTTAATTAAATTACTTATTTTAATGTTTTTATATTAAAAATTATTTGCCTTCACACTCGACTTTTATACAAAATCCTAGACAATGAATGATTTATAACTTTCAATAGAGTTAAATAAGAAACCGTTTTTGAATTAACTATAATATGTATGCATTATGTATTGAAATAATTATAATTTTGGCCTAAGAGATGCAAAGATGATGCCTTTGATATTGAAAATAAAGTTTAAAATTTTCAGCTTATTTAATACTAATTAATATTTGCATTAATTAATCTGAAGTCAATTTGATATCCATTCTTAAATAAGTTTGCAACTAAAGCCATATTTTCTAGTGCATTAGGTTTGCATAAAATTTTTATGCTAAAAAATTTTTATCTATAAGTCACATATTCTTAGTGATGCACATTAGAATTTCAATGTGGTTAGACATGCTGGCATTGGTTTTCTTGAAAACATTTTACCTGGTTTTATTCTTTTTCAGTTTTCCATTTTTGAGAAATATGTCCTAGTCATTAAATTGCGCCCTTTCTGCTATTTTCATTGATCACCATCATTCTATTAAAATTATTTAGCTCTTTAAACATGTGAATTCATCCTAACCAGAATGAGAAGTATTTTTGATTTTAGTATAAATGTTTCTATTTGAAATTTTTTTTCTGAATTCTTACGAATTTTATCCAGATAAAAAATTGCACACACATAAATTTTTAAATTATAATGATATATTTAATTGCGTTTAGCTTCTATTTTATTGTGGTGAAGTAAATTATAAAAATGATGAAAATATGAATGGATTGGAAAATGAATTGAGAAATAAATATTGCAATGATGTCATTTTTTGTAAAAGTGATATAAAACATTCTGTTGAAAGTGGAACTCCGGAACAAAACATTCTCTACTATTCAAAGACACCTGAAGATGTTGCAGATGATGCATTTCGTAATGAGCATCCAGCAACTATTTCTGAGGGATTTAGGTAAACATTGTTTTTTATTAAATCTAACTAAACATATATCACTAAATATATTATCACATGCTTTTCTATTGAAAAAAAGTGATAAACAAAGTGAAATGAATTTTAGTTATTGTTTATATAAATATCATCAAAAGTTAAAAAAAGTCAAGAATTTTCAGCGTCTTTGACACAAAATTAATTAAACAGCCTAACTTTTAAAATTCGCGTGGGTCAAATCGACCCCAAATCAGTGTTCAAGGGTTAAGCTATGCTCTCCTTAGCATTCAGTTGCTTCTATTTAAATTATAAACTTCCTGACCGACTATTTTTAGTAACAACTGTTTTAGCATTTTTTGAATGGGTAACCTTTTAGTAAATTGACTATTGATTTGTTATTTATTATCTTTATTAAGCATTATTTACTATATTGTTGATTGTTATGATTACAATTTATTACATCATTGTGGCTGGCAAATTAAGATAACCTGAATCTTTAAATGGTGGATAGTTATTTCACTTTGTCTGGAATAAGTTAGCAGTTTGTTCTGTGAACATTTCTCCCTGTAACTCATTTAATGCACATTCAAATATTTACTAGAGAGAAATTCAGAATTATTAAGAGATTCATTAATTGTTTATTTCATATTTAATTGATAGAATGCTGGTTGGTGTAGGGAAGGTGCTATTTTTACAATATCATCATTCTAAAATAGTTATAAATTCGAATAAAGTTAAAATATATTTTAGAATTTTTACAAATTCTTTGCAGATTCCAAAAGCCTTGCACAATAATTATTCAAATTGCAAATTTATATATGACCAGAGAACTTAACATCCAGTGAACTAGATACCCAAGAGTTTTTGTAATAACTAATTTCAATAGTGAATAAAAAGTCTACAAAGTATTCATTTAAAATGTAATTTAACTACACTTGTACTTGAAATGAACCGCACTTGATGTTTTTCTGTTTTTTAAAATTTTTGTATTATACAATTCATGATCCTGAGTGCAAGTGCAAGTACTTTCATTTTATTATTTCAAAATTGCCACTGTATTACGAAAGATTCATAAGATTGTAATATTAAGTATAATTTCCACATAATAAAACTCAAAGTTCGTATTTTATTCAATAATATTTTTTCAAATGATTCTCATCCAGTTAATCATGATATTTTGGCATTATTAAAGGTTAGTAATCATGGTTCTAGCAAAAATATTTATTTTGAGATTGGAATAACAATTTTGTTTCTATATAATCATGAATAAAAGCAATGCTTATTTAAATTACTTAATGATTTTAATATATATATATATATATATATATATATATATATATAATCTGCTCTGAATTCATTGGAATATTTTGAAAACAAAATTAAGTTGCAATCTATTATTCAAAATGTAACAAATTTTTTATACATGTTACTTAGAGGTTCAGCAATTTTCAATTACCCATGAATTCATTAAGTTGTAATCTATTCAAAAAAAATCTATTCAAAATGTAACCAATTTTTCTATGCATATTGCATAAACATTAAACCATTCTTTCTATATGCAAAAATTTCACGACATTTTGGAATTAAAAACAGGTTATTGCTAATTATTACTTGTATAAGCTGGTGTTAATAATTATTTCCATGCAAATTTTTTTTAAATCAATTTAAATACATGCTTCACAGATGCGTAGGCCATACAGTAAAAAATAACATTTATAAATAACAATTTTATTTACAAAAAAATGTCAAGTGCAATATATAAATGATAAAGTTTTTAATGATGTTTATATAATGAATTTCTTCTAGAGTTCAATAATATTGGTTACTCATAATAGTTTCATTGTTGGACAGGAATGCTTAAGGTAACATATCCATTGAATTTCATATAGTAATATCTAAATTAACTGTCAATAAACAAGTCATTCCTGTGCAACGATGTAGGTATGATGAGTAACATATATTTATTGAAATCTAGATTAAATTAATTATATGAATAATGTTGAAAACTTTATCATTTTCTTGTTGCATTTTAAATTCTCTTCCTAAATGAAATTATTTTTTATAAATGTTGGTTTCCTCTTTTTGTTTTGGTATATCCAAAACATCTTGAAATTTTTGCATATAGAAAAAATTGTTCAATGTAATATAATGTGCAAGAAAAATTGGTTACATTGCAAATTAATGAATGCTAATTTCTTGAAATTTTGACATGTTTTTAACCTCTATATGTATAAAAAATACATTTTGAACAATGGATTGCAACTTATCTTGTAAGCAAATTATTCCAATGACGTCAGAGCAGATGGTCAAAGTCCACAATTAGATCATAGTTACAACAAATAAGCCTGCCAAGGTCATAGAGGTCATTTGCAGAATGAAATGGACTAGGATCTTTACTACTAGCATATTATGGGGGGCTGATTCAGCCCCCTCCTTTAATAAAGTAAAAGATATATTGTTGGCATAGTGAAAGATACACATTTGAAGAAAATCTTTAGCAATCTTCAAAAAATATTCATTTTTTGTCATTTTATATACAAATGAAGCTGTGTTACCACAATTTTTTGAAAAATTAAAATAAAAAAGAACCTAAATGAACTGAGCATTAAAAATAGAATTACACACTTTGCCCCTTTACCTTCTAGTTAGTGTAAAAGACTTAATCTAACAGGAAAATAAAAAATATGTTCAAAATCAGCCAGTATTATGTAATCAATTAAGCCATTTTCATAATTTTGAATAGAATAACATTTCAGAAAATGAATGAATAAATTAGAAATATGGTCAAAGAATATTGTTTATTTATCTTTCAAAAATTAAATGAGTAAAATAATAATATATATTAAGGTCACTTTCAATTTCAAAGTTAAAAAAGTTAAAAAATATTAAAAAAATTCAAAGTGCACAAATTTCCTTGGTCAACCCTAAATAGGCCGCCACTTTTAGGCTGGCCTAAAGCATCAATTTAGTAATTTAGGCCACTCTTTAATGGTATGTAATCATATTTAGGCATTATTGTATTTTTGTATGCAAAATATAACACTAAATAAAATTTCATTAATTTTCATATTTTAAGATTAACCCCTGGCTTCTCACTTGATGAATGTATAACACTGATATTCACCACAGACCTTCTAGCACCATTGTTTTATCAAATAAACTAATTTGTTGCCAAAGTTTTTTGTTATGATTTGCCCAGCCTCAAAAATCTATAAAAATTGAATTAGTACTAAAGCATATAAGGCTGTGCTGCCACAAAAATTTTTTTCATTCTAATATTTTTTTGACAACACTGATCCAAAACAATGGTCAGTGAATCAAATTTAATCTATAAATTTATTGATATCTATCAAAATATTGACTGTTAAATGCATCTTTCACTAAAACTTTTGAAGTTTTTACTAGGATTAATTTTTGGACCCCTATTTGACTCAGGCCATGATGAAAAAAATTATTCTGCTTTAATTTTATCTTGTTTCCAGATAGGTCTTGGGAAAAACAGGAAAAATCAGTTAAAAAATTTAATTTCAAACAAAGTTTTGGAAAAAAACAATGTGGCGGCTGAATTGGCCCCCTCAGCACATGTGTGAGCAGAGTTTGTCATTTATCAAAAATTATGCAGCTAACCTGGTTATGCCTATTAAACTTTGCGCATGATACTTAAATTTGTGCTAGATTGAATTGTTTTGTGGATATTTTATAGTAATTGCTAAAATGTCTTCAGCATTTCAGTTGTTGGATACTTATGAATATACACACTGAAAATTTAGAGTTTGGAAAGATCAAAACAATACCAATGTAAAGTTTCAAAATGTAAATTATATGTTTGAACATATTACTCATTGTATAAATTTATTTATTTTTCATGTACAGTTGTGGCAATAATTTATCAACTCTCTCCCAAAAGGCGTATTTTAGTAAATTGCATCTTTTGAAAATTTAATTATGAACATTTTAGTACACTTAGGTATTTAATCATATTTTTTAAAATTCAAATTGATTTTTTTTAATGTTGATGTAATTTTTGGTGCATAACATATTGTAGCATCATCCAAATAAAACGTGGGCTGCTGAAGAAGAAAGTCGATTAAGAAAAACTAAAATCGAATATGAATGTGATTAAAAATGTATTGTAAAAAGTTATTATCAGCTTAGATTAATTTGTATGTTGCAACCAAGTGTAATTGATTATGAACTAGTATTTGTCGATATTAATAATTTTGACTAAACAAAGGGGCGAATTCGCTTCCATTATTTTTAGCGGCCTTCTTGGCAGATGAAAGATTCAAAATTTTAAATCGACAGGTACTTTTCCGAGCTACTATAAATAGATTCAAATTCATGTTAACAATTGATAAAGAAATTTCTTTGGAATTCTTATATTGTTTCTTTACTACAGTTTGATTATCTAATACAATGTCAAGCTAAACGAGCTGTGTTTAGTAGTGGCCTGGATCCACCATTGGAATGATTCAAGGATTCTTTGTGCCAGGTCATGAAAGTGCATTTAGGTTAGGAGTCGGGGTTTTTATTCTCGTTTAGTTGACTACTGACCATTTACCTACATGTATTAAACTTAACAAGCTCGAAATACGGCTGGTAAGCCAAAACCTAGGGATTTATATTTATATTATTTTAGATCCAAATTAATGACAATAATGTTACCGATAATGTGACAGAGCATGTAATGATTATTAAATGTATGTTAGGAAGCTGCTGTATATTAAACCAGTTATTAAAGCCAATATATTTTGGTAATGGCTGCATGTAATATTAACTACGCAGCTAGTGACAAGTCAGGTTGCATAAATGTGAAACACTTCTACGAATAGCGTCGAAGTCGAATTGTGTCTTGTCTTGAGTATGCATTGAGCCAGGTTAGGTTACACATAAGCTATATCAATGAGCTGAGAAGGCGAACTCAACCAAGTGGATCACCAGCAAACAAAGAAACTGGATGTGGAGATCAGCTTCCGGCAGATGCCCACTATCAATCATTGGAAGAGATACTGCATAGCTTAGTCACCTAAATAGTGTTAATTTAAGGAGAAACAGTGACAATGCCTTATAGAGGATGTTACAATATACTTGAGTCAGCAATCGTTTAATTGTTTGTTCCATGTCTTGGCCTTATATTTTGTACACTTTCTTTGAATTTATCAAATTAATTTTTATTTGCTGAGGCATCTGTAGCCAAGTGACTCAAGGGAGCAAACTACTCATGTAAGATTATGTACCCTGGGAAATATAGTTCGTAAAAATGGAAATAATTTTTTATTTTCTTTGCAAATATGACACTACTGAAAGTCCTCTAAAATTTGGAAAGACATCACAATTGATGTATTGAATTTTGAATCAATTTCAGCAATCTTAGATGGTTTTCAATGAAGAACAGGGCAAGTGCACATGCTCTTAATTAGTTCTCTTTGTTTGAAATATATTGTTGTACAATTTGTTCTGAATCATTAGATGTGAGATACATGAGATTGTCACGTATACAGGAAACATGTATAATAAGTGAAATTTACCATTAGCATCTCGAAAATGTCAAAATCCTTAACATCCTGCACTTCTTGGCTACCCATTAAAACATAGGCTAAAATATTAATTTCAATATTAATCTTAAGCTCTTAATAATTTACACCTCAATGTTTAATGGCTTCTTATAACTCACAAAATAAAAATGTATCCAAAATGTAAAAGCACTATCATTTATATATATATATATATATATATATATATATATACATGCGCATGTACGGCGCTCAGTATTATGTGAAAAATGCTTAGGGCCCACTGGCACAAAATTCCATAGTACTTAGCACCCGCAAGCAGTTTGGCCGGTTAACGTTAAAAAATCACAAATTGAGTATGCGAGATAGCTTTAGGGGTCATACATTAGCCACACACCCTAAAGGGAAGCAATTCTCAAAAAAATCTATAAAATGAAAAATATTGCTGAAAAAATTGGATTTATTGTCATTTCAACAGTAATGAATGCGTTTAAAATTAATTTTTACATTTCCAAAAAATTTGGGCATAGCTCAATACTTGATATTTTTTTCAAGTTGATATTGGCAATTTTCTTAGTGAAAATGAGGTCCGCTTCCTGCCATTTCAAAAATTCTGTTTTCAGCCGGAATATGTCAGAGTTTGGCCAGTTTTTTCATCATTGTCAGTAAACTACATGCTTAAGCCACTTCTAATGTCATAATTTGGAAGAAGCAGGCGTAGGGTCCAACTTTGTTTCAAAATAATACGTAGTGTCCCACATGTATTTAGAGCCCGTATATGTTTGAAGATATATACCTAGCACTTGTAAATGTTTGTCGATTTTTACTTAGCGCTAAAATAAGGATATATATATATATATATATATATATATGTATGCAGGCATACAATCAGAAGACATATAATTTAATTTTCAATATACATAAAAATTTTATAAAAATGATAATTTATTAGATCACAGAATAAATTGAAGCAGCTACAATTAAAAATAATCAAAATAATAAATATAACAAAAAGTAGTAAGCAAATTTACAACAAAGAAAAATAATATTTAGTAATTTCATCCAATGTTCTGAATTTTTGGATTCCCAAATAACCATTTGAGAGTAAACATTCCCTAAGAGAATTTCTAAATGTTCTTAAGTTTTATCATTTATTCTAATGCTTACAGATATTTTTTGTATATTCCCCTTTCCAAAATTTTCAATTATTGCTGTATTTATTTTTTCTTTTGTCACATTTAGAGAGCCTACTTAAGTAATTATTTCAATTTAATCATGTGAAAAAGGCTGGTATGATTGCTTGTTTTCTATCATATAGCAATGCATAGATACACCAATTAGGCACCCTCTTTATATGCTCTGTCTCTAATGCTCAGATCCTGTAGATGGCCCTGCTTTAAATTTAAAAAAAGTGTAAAGGAATAATTGCAAAGTTTATCAAATGTTTCACCTAACTAGTATTTGTGATAGTGCTGGCTATTTAAATTTACCAACTTCTAAGGGAAATTAAATTATTTTAGTCAATGAAAACTTTAACTTCTTCTATAGAAAATTTGTAAGTTTTGCTCTATCATATTATCTACTTTATGTTTGAATTATCATTGCTTTAGAAAAACAATTGAAGAAGTGCTTCTCTTTCTTTTTCTATTCCTAGTAATCAATGGAAAATGGTTTTAGATTTGTCCTTCAGAAATATTTTGGCAACCACGTTTGCAATAATTCCAACAAAACAATATTTTAACTAAATCATTAAATAACTCCAAAATGTGTTTTTTATGTTTGTGACCAATTTTCATGTTTGAATTTCTAATAATTAAAAAGTTGAAAAGATATGATTATATTATATTCATAATTGAATAATGTATTTTATGCACCCCCAATATTTCAATATGCATATTTTAAATAACATTAATAATCACAATTTAGAGTAAAAAGCAAAGTAATATTCTGCAACAGGAAGGATGATGTGAAAAGCATAAAATCACTTGTAGATCAATACTGTGGAAATATTGAAATGCAGTTTGGAGAAAATGGCGTTTTTCGACATTAATACTAGCATTGTAAATATTGCCTTTGTAAATATAAATGTTTTATATTATTCACTATGATTTATATCCTTGAAATATATTTTTCACTGTATTGAATTAGCACAAGTAGTTTTTTAGGAACAATTAAAAAGCAATGCATACATGTGTGTAAATAATTTAGAACTGAATGCATGATATTGGTTCAAATTTTTAATTTTATTACTGATGGAAACCTTAATTTTATCAAATAAATAAAATTTGATTTTCTTCTTTCTACAAGCTTGCAACAATACAAGAAAAACTAAAATGACAAAAATAATTTAAGATTAAACATTGATTATTATTTAATCTTGTGGTTTCTAAAGTTTTAGAGCATAAATTCTGAAATAGTTCACACAAACTTTTATTAGAGTATATGATGCAAAAATCAATGCGGTAACCTTTTATGAGATTGCAATAACTTGAGCAATATTTGCATTATAAAATAAAACTACAACAATAAATCACTAATTTGCACTCAGCAATAGGCAAATATACAGTAGGGAGCAAATTAGTTGCAACAAGCGATTTTTTAATATTTCAATGAAAATACACATAAAGTCAATCACAGACCAATATGAAACGTTTGAAATAAAAAGCGAGTTGAACTAGTAATGTGTATGACTGCCCTTGTTCTCACAAGTGCATTGATTCTTACAGGCGTTCCATTAATCCACTTCTTGCACAACTCAAAGATAGCAGATTTTGACTCACCATCTTGTACACAGATATCCAGAAAAGCATTTATTAGGCGTGCTAACAACGATATGTTGCGCAGACAAAGTTTTTGTTGTAATCTTGTGAGTTGGTTGGCCATGGAAGCACTTGGACACCTGCTGCGTCCAGGAAGGCCTTGACATTTTTTGCTGTGTGGCAGGGTGCCGAATCATGTTGAAGCATCCATTCACAATTTGGATACCATTTGAGTGCCTGAGATATCAGTCAAGCTTTCAGCACATATGCATACTTAATACATCCTGCCCTCTACAATATGCAATCTTCCAAAGCTATGGTATGATCATTGGCCCCACGCCAACACCTTCATGGATTGTTTGACTACTTGCACCATGTGTTGTGGTGATAGTGCCTCACTGCCAATGCAGACAAAGCAAGAGGGTAGACAACTGGATGCAAAAAATTGACTCGTCGGTGAAAATCACCTTGCGCCAATCATCCACAGTCCAATTTTGGGGCTGTTTTGCCCATGCCAAGCATCTCTTCTTCATGGGAGTGGTGAGTAGTGATTTTTTGACTGACTTGATGGCATTCTCCCGCCCTAGTTTACCCTTTTTACAGTGTGGACTGACGCAGGAACATTTAAAGTCTGTTGCAGGGTGACAGCATCTAACTGAGGATTTTTCATACTCTCAAGCAGCATTTTGTGATCATGGGAGATAGTGATTCTCTTTCAGCTACATTTTTTCTTCCTAGAAGGTTCCACTTGCCCAGTTGCACTGTGAAGCTGAATGATGCCTGATACTGTTGAATAACTGGTGTGAAGTCGCGCAGCAATATCCCGCACTGTCATGCTGGTGTGTTGGCTGAGTGCAATAATTTGAACATGGGCAGCAGAAGACGTATCCATGACACAATGGCAGTATAATTATAATAACACAAAATTACTACGTGGCAATATATATATATATATATATATATATATATAC
>CABFPE010000435.1:108514-131850 GCA_900660155.1 Hofstenia miamia
TTTTTATGTAATGTTCCTTTCCAATGTTCTATCTTGAATCTAAACTCATTCAACTATTCAATCCATCACGATATGATTGACGATCTGTTGCCTGAAAACTTTTTAAGCCATGCTAATCCACTATTATCAGTTCTCACTTTAAGCATTTGTCCTATTAAAAATTAACGAAATTTCTTTATGCTTTTGACTAGTGCCAACATTTCCAATTTCGTGGAGCCATAATTTTCCTCACTCTGTTTGCGACTAAAAAACTGTATTGGCACTTCTTTACCATCCTCTATCTGACCTAGGCATGCTCCTATTGCAACGTTACTGCCATCGCAGTCCAGGATAAATTCCTTGTCATAGTCTGGTGTATTCAATGATAGCATCTTGCTCAATTCATTTTTATGTTATCCAACTGGTCTTGTTCTTTCCATGTCCACTTGAATATTTTATTCTTTTCGAGCAATTCTGTCATTTTACTAGTTTTATGATCCACATTGGATATGATTGATCCATAGTACTAATGTTTTGAATCATGTCCTTCACATTGTTTTTTATTCATATTTCACCTTTTCGAATTTGTCTTCCCAGGAATACTACTTGCTCCTTTAGAATTTCACATTTCTTTCCATTCACATGTAGGCCTGACTTATACAAGATGTTCAGTGTTCTATCCAGCTTCTCAAAGTGTTCTTCAATTGTATCACTTGCTATCAATATATCATCTATATACACACTTATCCCTTTTTCAACTTGTTTATTATTCTGTTTCAAAACTTTTGTTACATATCTTTGAAATGTAGCTGGGGCGTTACATAATCTGAAAGCCATATACATCCACTTGAACAGCCCATACAGTGTTATAAATGCTGTTTTTTCAATATCTGTAGGCTCCATTGGCACCTGCCAGTATGCTTTACAGAGATCTATACATGTGTAATACTTATTTTTGCTAGCCTCATATATAATGTCCTCTATCCTCGGGAGTGGATAGGCGTCTTTCTTGGTAATATCATTAAGTTTCCGGAAATCTATACAGAGTCTATATTTCTCTCCTTGTTTTACAAAGACCGTGGGCACAGCACATGGACTCTCACTTGGCCTTATTATCTTGTTATCAATTAATTTGTTCAAGATGGTATTATAATGTTCTTTCAAGTGTTTGGGGACTCTTCTACAAGGCAATCTTATTGGCTCTTCAGTTGTTGTTACTATTTTATGTGTCTCTCCCACTGCCTTTCCCATGCTTATCTCATCGTAGTTAAATATTTTTGCGTGTCTTTTTAATATTGTTACCAGCTGCTTTCTTTCCTCTGCACTCAGGTGTTGATACTCTTCCTCTGTTATTTCTGGTATTTGATACTCTGCGTTTTCTTCTTGTATTATATTGATTGCTTTATTCACCATTGTTTTTTCAGTCCTCACTTTTTTTCNAGCATATTTTGTAAAATTATCAACTAAGACCAATATATACTGATAACCTCATCACCTCATCATCTTGGGACAATTTTTCCAAGTCCACATGGACAATTTCGTTGGGTGCTGTTGCCATAATTTTTTCAAGCAGAGCGGTTTGTACCGGGAAATGGCTCTTATTATTTATAAGACATCTATTGCATTTGTTAATGACATCTTCTACAGTTCTTCGAATACTCATCATTATAAACCAGGCGTTAAAGGTATTCTCTGTTTGTATTATACCCAAATGTCCATTCTTGGGTATCTTTCAAACTAATTCCCTTTTGTAATATTCGGGAATTGCTATTCTTTACAGAAGTCCATTTCTATTTAGTTTCCACTTATATCTCTGGAAGTAACTTTTGGCTTCTTTTCCCAGCGTCCACTCGTCATTATCCATTTTATCTTGTATGTCCCTCAATATGATGTCAGTTTTCTGTTTTTCAATTATGTCTTTTTCGGATATTTCTTCCTTAATTATTATTGACATTATTGCATTACCTTTTTTATCCGTATTAATATCAGGTAGTTCAGCGTACTCATTGTGTGACATGAACTGAAATTGTTTCTTTTTGCCATCTACTTTTTCCAGATCTCTTTGATATTCTGGAAACACTGCATTCTTATGTAAATGTTCTATCGTAAATTTAAACTTGTTTAAGTATTCAATCCATCACGATACAATTGATGATTTATTGCCTGAAAACTTTTTAAGCCACGCCAATCCACTATTATCAGTTCTTACTTTAAACGTTTGTCCTATTAAAAAATAACGAAATTTCTTTATGCTTTCGACTAGAGCCAACATTTCCAATTTTGTCAAACCATAATTTTCCTCACTCTGTTTCAGTTTGCGACTAAAAAATTGTATGGGCACTTCTTTACCATCCTTTATCTGACCTAGGCATGCCCCTATCGCGATGTTGCTTGCGTCGCAATCAAGAATAAATTCCTTATCATAGTCCGGTGTATTCAATGATGGCATCCTGCTCAATTCATTTTTTATGTTATTCAACTGATCTTGTTCTCTCCATGTCCACTCGAAGATTTTATTCTTTTTAAGCAATTCTGTCATTTTACAAGTTTTATGAGCCACATTGGATATAAATGAACCATAATAATTGATAAAACCCATAATCCGCTGTAAGTCCTTTTTTGTTTTCAGACTACTAATGTTTTGAATCATGTCTTTCACATTATTTTTCATTTGTATTTCGCCTTTTCGAATTTGTCTCCCCAGGAATACTACTTGCTCTTTTAGAATTTCACACTTCTTTCCATTAACACGCAGACCTGACTTATACAAGATGTTCAGTGTTCTGTCCAGCTTTTCAAAGTGTTCTTCAATTGTATCACTTGCTATCAATATATCGTCTATATATGCACTTATCCTTTTTCAACTTGTTTATTAGTCTGTTTCAAAACTTTCATTACATATATTTGAAATGTAGCTGGGGCATTACATAATCCGAAAGCCATATACATCAACTTGAACAGCCCATATGGTGTTATAAATGCTGTTTTTTCAATATCCGTAGGCTCCATTGGCACCTGCCAGTATGCTTTACAGAGATCTATACATGTGTAATACTTATTTTTGCTAGCTTCGTATATAATATCCTCTATCCTCAGGAGTGGATAGGCGTCTTTCTTGGTAATATCATTAAGTTTCCGGAAATCTATACAGAGTCTATATTTCTCTCCTTGTTTCACAAAGACCGTGGGCGCAGCATATGGACTCTCGCTTGGCCTTATTATCTTGTTATTGATTAATTTGTTCAAGATGGTATTATAATGTTCTTTCAAGTGTTCTGGGACTCTTCTACATGGCAATCTTATTGGTTCTTCAGTTTTTGTTACTATTTTATGTGTCTCTCCCACTGCCTTTCCTACGCTTATCTCACCATAGTTAAATATTTTTGCGTGTCTTTTAAGTATTGTTACCAGCTGCTTTCTTTCATCTGCACTCAGGTGTTGATACTCTTCCTCTGTTATTTCCGGTATTTGATACTCTTCATTTCTTCTTGTATTATATTGATTGCTTTATTCACCATCGTTTTTTCGGTCCTCACATTTTTCCTTTTAACTTTAGGGTATCCTTTCTTATGTTAACCACATGATTAGTTGCATTTAACATTGGTATCATTCCTTTACCTTCTTTTAATATGCACAAACTTAATGGAATTGATACTTTTTTCGTGTTGATCCCTTTTTGATCGTATATCATAACTTCAGCCATTATTTGTTTTTCTGTTTCGATTTGACACATCTTCCAGTTGTTTGGTGGAATTTTTGTGTCTTCCTTTAATCGGAATTCTATTATTTCTGTGTCCTGCTCTTCTTCGCAAGTTGTTACTATTTCTTCTTGGACTGATATGGTTTTGTTCGTGTAATTTATAATGCATTTGTTATTCATCAAAAAGTCATTTCCCAGTATCACCTCATAGGGTAGTGAATTTTTCTCTGTATTGATGACTGTGAATGTTTGCAAAAACGTGGTATTAGCAATCCTCATCAGTACTTCCATTAATTTACCTTTAGTATCAATATAGTCTCCCAATGCATTTAGTAATCTGTTTTTTTCACTTTCCAATTTTCTGTCATCAAATCCTATTTTCTCCACACATTCGTCAGTAATAATTGATATTACTGCTCCCATATCTATAGTTGCTTTGACCATCACTCTGTTTATTACAACTGTAATTGTATTAGTCTTGATTAGGTCTGTTACGATTAACAAGGATGCATGGTTTACCGGAGGCAGTGCTCCCTCTAATTTAAAGTATCATTTCTTCTCTCTTCGGTTTGTTCCGATTCATCTTCATCATCTAATAGGTCTTCCTCGTCAAAGTATGCTTCTTCCTCCTCGATAAAGTTAATCTGTCGTTTGCAATATTTCTTTGTATGACCTTTCTTTCCACACGCCTGACATTTTAGGTCTTTTCTATTAATGTGTTTTACTGTTCCATCCTTCAGCTTTATCTTGATGATTTCGTCTTTTGGTTTTCCATCGTCTTCTTTTCTTATTTTATTCATTCCACTTACCATTGCTGGTATCACTTTCATTGTCAACGATTTTTCATTAATTCGAGCATTATTTTCCATCATGACTTGTATTCCCAGACCTTTCCTTATCATTCTTTCCAAGGAGTCGTCAGCGTCACATTTGATTTCGAACTGTTGTCGAATCGGTTCTGGTAATCCTTTGCATATGTGAGAAAACAAATCATATTTGGAGTACGTACTCTCTCTAGAACTTAACTTCAATAGTCTCTCCACCTGCGACATATAGTTCCGCAAATCTTCTCGTTTATTCATTTTTAGACTGTTTAATAACATACGATATTGACTTTTGAAACTTTCATCATCATAATATCGCTGATACTCTCTGATTAGTTTTTTATAATCTGATTTGGTTTCTAAGTCCAACACCAAATAATGCTGGTAAGCGGCTCCTCCTAAATATAAAGGGAATCTTGCCACTGCCTGCTTCTGTATTACTTTCCTTTCTTTCATACTCATTTCAAACATTTGGATCCATTCTTTGAATGTAGGCCAATAGCTATCCACTCTCCCCATAAATTTCCGGGAGTACTGCTTTACATGCTGGTGTCTCACTATCTTCTTCTTCCGACAGTATTGTTTCTTCATATATCAGCTTTACTTCCGTAGTACTTTTACATTTTTCCTTAACTTGCTTTGTTATATTTACAACTAATTTTTCAACAAATTCGTCTTCTGTTTGACAATTTTTGTATATTTCAGCTTGTCCTTCCTCCATTGGTACGCTTCCAATTAATTTTTCTGGTTCTTGAATTACTGTATTTTTTATTACTTTGACACTATTTTTCTCTTCCTCTCTCATTTCTTTGTTAGTTAATGATGTTAATCGGATTTTATCCTTCAAATCGTCTATTTGAAGTTGCTTTAAAATATTGTCTTCTCTTAGGTTAACATTTTCCTCATGCATTTGAGTAACCATTTTTTGTAGATTCTTGCTTTGCATCTTTATCTCCTTGTTCGCCTCTATCAATTTTTTAATTTGTTTTTGGAAAACGTTCCTTTGCTCTGTTAGCCTTGAACTAGTGTCTTGTGTAATTTCTTTGATCCGTTTATCCTTTTCAGCATTTGCTAATTCTATTTCGAATATCCTTTGAGTTAAGTTTTCTATTTGTAACATTAACTCACGTCTTTCATTGTTATTATTTTCTATTATTTTCATTAATTCGGTTGTCAACAATTCTGCATCTTCTTTTTCATGTTGCAAGACTATCTCTGTTGGGGAATTTTGACTCTCAGGGGATGTATTAACCATTGCAGGGGTTGTTTGATTTTGGGGTGTTCTTTGCGTTTTGGCTTTAGCCCTTTGCTTCTTCCTTGAATTTACCATCTTCATAATTACTAGAGGCAATTGTATAATGGTGTCCTTCACCAGTGTCACGTACTGATGGTTACTACTGCTTGTCATCTTTTTGCTTGTTTACTTTGTAGTGAGTGAGAAGAACCAACTATCTTAACTCACTCATTAGTCATAATTCTTGTTCGTAACTTTTTGCACTCTTTAGTTAACTATTACACCATCTGTGTTTCCACTGTACATTCTCTCCTTTGTGCACACTCTTCAAGCGCCTGTCACGGTCGCCATGTAGAATCATGTCAATCCGCTATTAGTGTGTTACTTATAGAAAACCTATTACTTTTCTTAGATTAGACATAAAACGGAGTTGACATTTTTCCAATTCTCTCCTTTGTAATAAGTTTTCGGTTTATTAACTTAATTTAATATACAAGAGCCTTTTTAGCTACCAACTAACTCCAACTTATTTAGATAAAGCAGAGATAATGGAAGACAGGATTGACACTCAAAGGTAGGCATGCATATCCAGGAACACATGCACCAGCTGCATCTTAACAATGGAGCCGCGGCGGTGGGGTAGAAACCAAAGAAGGAATGATTATGTGAATAGCAAACTCAGTGTAATGGGATTTGCAACTACTTAAGAATTCAGTGCATTGATTGTTTTTGTTATTATGAATTTGTGTAAGAAATGAAGTAATGCAACCAAGCTGCTGATTTAGCTTATTATGAAGCCTTACATATAATAACCCTACATGTATAGAAATAAATAATAGCCCTCACATGTAAACAATCAATGCTGGCCTGCAGAAAAATATAACTAGAAGTCGGCCAGAGGTCTACCTTACAAAACAATGAGCAACTTGTTGTGACTATTAAATAAACTATATGTAATAGAATATAAAGATACAATCTAAATAACTGTCTAAATGTAAACACTATTAAATCATCAATTGTCATGTAGTGTAATGAATGTAATAAATAACTGAAGTTCATCAATGAGAGAGTTAACATGTAAAGCCTACTGGCTGCAATAATAATATCAGACAAGCAATGACAAGTAGGAAAGCTATAACAGTAAAAAACTCCTATACCTATCCATAACCTAAGAGCACACAAGATAACTACAGCTGTCGCCCTCCCTGCTGTGGAATAGCTATTAGGAGGCTGCTCCAGCATACCTTTAACTGGATGTGGGAACCACCATACAATTACCCTAGCTCGTAGACGTTTAGCTTTCCATCAGAATATATAAAATAACCTGACAAGAGAAAATAAATCCAAAGTAGATTTGCTCATCATTAATTACATCACGTTCAGTATATTTATAGCACTTGGTAATAAACAACTAAATGCTCGACTAGTACCTGTTAATCGTTCTTGTTTACAGTTTTTCCCTCATTTAATATTTCTGCTATGATTACGCAATGTCAGCGTTAATTTTACTATGCTGTTTGACCATCTTTCGTTTTGTCAAAATACTGTCGAGCATAATTTTAAATATAATTCCACAAAACGTTTACAAAATGAAATAATCAATCCTATCATGTTTTTACATTTTAATCATTGTAATCATTATCAATATTTTTAGTCTTTGTTTCCTTCATCCTTTCCTCTCATCTTGACCACACATGATAGTTTTGATGGATTATGTCACACTACCGTCGTTTTGATGGCTTTGTTCTTACTGGGAAGCAAGGCAAGCTGTGCTTGCCCAATAATTTTTTAATAAATAAATTTCATTCCTAATTGCATGAAGTTATATCTATTCAAATGTACACATCTTAAATTATTAGTTTCCTTTAAAACAACATTCAAGTAATTCATTATACGATTTTTATTTAAAAATCGTTTAATGATTGCGCCAAAGCAAGCAAATGCTTTAATGCTGTACCTGCACTTGCTCAAACGATAAATTATATCCGTTTTCTTCAACTCATTGCGCGAAGATTTAGCTAGGAATGCAAGCAGTCCGTTCATTGCTTCGCATTGAAACACTCTTGTAATATAACCATGCAAAATATTTTCATTCAATAAAATAACCCGCCAAAATTAAACATGATATTTATTATATAAGTCAATCAGAAACATTTTTTCATTCAAACAGTACCAGAAACAGAAATATATAAGCAAGGCTCCTGTCTGATATATAGTTTTTTCGCATTTTTTACCTCACTGATTCTTTGTAAAATATTCTTAAACATAAAACGGTAACTATTTGTTTTTCCTTTACAGAATTTAAAACTTCTTAACAATTGTGAATGAAAGACGAAATTTTTCTAAGAATGTGCTATCATTCAAAAAATCAAATATAACGTGGAAATAATTTTTTAAAAATTTTGAGCAATTTAAATACGATTTTCATCATTGCTATTTTCTGTTCTAAATTTCTACTCTAACTTTCGCAATTTTGAAAATCTTTGTAGTTTATCTCAAGATTTCTATCCTTAATATGCCTTCAATTGTAAAAATCAAAAAATTATTATTCAATATATTGAAATTCACGATTTATTGCCTGTTTTAATAAAAATTTCTAAATATTTGAATACAAACTTGGATTTTGAGAATGATTATTTTCTGTTTAAAGAAATTTTAAGCAAATTCAAGAATACCCGATTAGAGGAGAAATAACCACAGAAATCATTAGCGATTTTTCTTGAAAATGAATTATTAAAAGAACTGCAGGACTAATTTTATTTCTATAATAATATTACAGATAAATATCTGAGAAGAATTGCCTTGGGGATTTCATATATATATAAATTTTTTATGGTTTATTATTTACAATAATTTGGTTATAAAAAAAATATTTGTTTGCCTAGCTTTTGCAGGCCGCCACTGTTTCTAGAGGCCACGTAAGCCAAGATGAACTTTACTAATTTGTGTTTCTTAATTCTTTTGCTGTAATTTGCTTGTCTTAATTAAATTACTTGACAATTATTCTATTAAATAATTTTAATGAAAATATATAATATATCAAGTTATTTAATTTTATCTTTGCCATCATGTAGCATCAACGAAATGAATACATGCTGCTGAGAAAGGAAGTCGATAAAAAGAACTTAAGATCGAAATTAAATATGATTAAAAATACATTGGAAATTTTATATCTTGAATTAGTTTGCACAATGCAACTAAGAATTATTAGTGCGGTTAATTATGAATTATTATTTGTTGATACTACGATTTTGATGAAATGAAGGGGGCAAACTCATTTCCATTATTTTAGCCGCCATCTTGGCAGACTAGAAATTCAAAATTCGAAATCGAAAAGTACTTTTTCAGTTGGCTATAAATAGAATCATTTTAGTCGTAAGAATTGATAAAGAAATTTGTTTGGAATTCTTATATATACATTGGATTACGGTTTGATTAATTAACAAAATGTCAAGCTAAACAAGTTGTGTTTAGTAGTGGCTTGGATCCATCACGGGAACAATTCTAGGTTCCTTGTGCCAAGCCACGAAAGTGCACTTAGGTTAGGGATAGGAGTTTTTGTTCTCGTTTAGCTCACTACCCATCATTACTCTACATGTATTAATAATAAACAAACTCACAATATGGCTAGTAAGCCAAATGTAGGGATTTATATCTTTATTGTTTTAGATCCAAATTAATGTCTATAATTCGACTGATAATGTGACCAAGCATGTAGTAGTTAATAAATGTAGGCTATGAAGCAGCTCTATATTAATTTAGTTTAATAAAGCCAATATATTTCTGTAATGGCTAAATGTAATATTAACTAAGCAGCTAGTAGCAAGTCAGGTTGCAAATACATGAAACACTTTACAAATAGAGGTTAAGTCGAATTGTATCTTGTCTTGAGTATGCACTGATGTAGCATCATCTAAATTAACTAAAGCTACTAACATTGATTAAGAAGAAGAATAAGATTGAAAACAGTAATGATTAAGAAATACATTGTAAAAATATGTAATCTGTTTAGATTAATTTGTATTATGCAACTAAGTAAGAACAAGTGACAATAATTAGAGATTAGTATCTGTTGAAGTCACTTTCATTATTTTTAGCCGCCATATTGGCAGACAAACAATCTAAAATTCGAGATCGTTAGGTACTTTTCTGAAATACTATAAATAGATTAAATTCAATGTAAGCAATTGATAAAAGAAATTTATTCAGAATTCTTACACTTGTTTTTGGATTAAGGTTTGATTAATTAATTAAAATGTCAAGCTAAACGAATTTTGTTTATAGTGGCTGGGATACATCAAGGAAACGACTCTAGGGTCCTTATGCCAAGCCACTAAAGTGCACTTAAGTTAGGGATAGGAGTATTTTGGTTTTCGTTTAGCTGGCTATCAATCATTACTAAACATGTATTGATAACAAACAAACTCAACATAGGGATCGTAGGGATTTATATCTTCATTATTTCAGATCTATGTTAATGACTATATGTTGACTGATAACATGACCAAACATGTAGTAATTATTAAATTTGGAACTCAACCAAATCAGATGGCAGAAGAACTTGTGTCACTGGATGTGGAGATTGGCTTTGGGCAGATGCCCTGTTACCAACAACTAGAAAAAAAGCTGCAGAGCTTCACCACCTAAATAGTGTTCATTAAGTTGTCTGTTAATTACAGTTAATAGACATTTTAACACGCAAGCAAAGCAGTAAGAGATTAATACATCCCTACCTGCAAACAGATTAATCTATTCATATTTGTATAACAAAGAGACCAAATGACAATTGCCTGGTAGAGGATGTTACATGGTGACCTTGGCAGCTAACAAGAACAAAGCAAGATTGGGAAAAAAACTTCTTTTTTATCTGAGTTAAGATAGTTGTTTCTCATCAGAACACAAATAATTTCTTCTAAATCTAACAGAGGGGCCAAAGAAACATTTAGTAAAGCAATTTGGACATTCCAACACTATCTACAAATAGAAGTGTAATGAAGAGCAACCACAATAGTCACATCAGAAATAAGTAGTCAGTAAAGAGAATCACCCAAACCTAACAGAAAGCATGATAACAATGAACATGGAATCGTAACCAAGATGGAGTGCCACTACAAACCAGTTACAAAATGACAAAGGAAAAAGAGGCAGCATTAAAAATACAGCACCAAGATTAGACACCCCCCAAGTTACACATTCATCATCATACCCCAGAGAAACTGATTCACCCCTAACTACGGAGGTATAGACATTACACCTTTCCCCCAAGACGAGCCCCTGAGCAGACATTGAAATGAGACTAGAGGGGCAGAGTGAAGGACTCGACCATGAGATCAAAACACTTACCCAACAATTGTTGGAGTCCTAAAAAAGATTCCTGGAGCAAAACCAGCAATGGCAAGAATGAAATCAGCAATTAGAAAAGAGAACAGGCAGCTGATCAAAGATAACAACGTACAATCAGAAGGGATTGCACAGCTGAAAGGCAAACTAAGATTAATTCAATTGAACGAAGAGGATAGTCGAGGAAATATACAGACCCATGAAATAGAGTTTTGAAGCACAAAGGAAAACGAGCCACAGGCATCACCAGTAATAATAAATAAAAGAGCAAGCTATTACGAACTTGATGAAGAAGTGGATGAGGACAAACAGAAATTCATAAATGAAATTATGAGAGCAATAACAACCTAACTACAAGAAGAAGGGACAATAAAAAACCACAAAAATCCAAGATATGAAAGTTTGATACTAACATGGAACAGAACCAACAACACTATACCATGCAAAGCAACACTACCCAAATTTAATGGAAAGGTGGATGGATACAACCTAATGTTTCTGGAGTGGTTGCAAATGTTCGAGATAGCAAAGGCCAAAAGGAAAGTGAGCCAAGAATCAGCAGCAGTGAGATTCCCACTATGCCTTACAGGAACAGCCTACTAGGATTATCAGTTATTAGACATGGAGACAAAAAGAACTATGAACTACTGATAGGTGACTTTATAGATTATTACGAAAATGAAAGTTTCAAGAATCAGTATCAAATCAAATGAGAAAGAGTGATGATATAAGATATTACATCCAACAAGTCAAATGACTAGTGACTTTAAGCTCGAGAGAAAACAGGTATTCAAAATATGATCATTTTTTCACACATATGGAAAAGAATGCCAGAGTATCAAGATGCAGGTTTAAATCAAATGCAACTTCAATGCTAAATTAGAAAAAAATGATCAGAAAAGCAATGGAAATACAAGCAACAATCGAAAATAATGCACGGATTTATGAAAAGGCCGCATGGCACAGTGAGGCACCAGTATGGAAAGGAAACCTAAAACCGCGTCCCCTGTGCAAAACATATAGTGAAAACAAGCTCGAAAAAATAATCAGAATAAAAGGAAAATATGGGAAAATAAAGAAAGTATTAGAAAAGGATGTGAAATGCTATAGTTGTAGACAAAAGGGACAAAAAAAATCCAATTGCACTAAACAAATATACATAATCAGAGATGAGGAAGCATATTACAAAGATGAAGATCTAATTGACTCAGAAAACGAATTGAATGAAGCATTGCAGAGGAATGAAGAGTCAAAAAACTAATCAGAGTGCCAACTCATAAAAACCATGCAGCAATAATGATCCTGACAAACCTTGATACTATAAATATGATAGCAATAATTATTAATGGCGTAATGACGAAGGCAACATTTGACACTGGAGCAGTGACTTTCATAATCACAGATGAGTGTGCAATGAAGTTGGGTTTCAAACAAGAAGATTTGAACAAGTGCAATAATTGATTAATTAATGCACCAGGAGAATATATTGACACGAAAACAATAATAAATTCAGTGCAGATGAGAATAGTGAACACAACATTTGAGCAATCGCAGGTTGTGGTGGATACCCACAACAACTGCTAACACATGAGGTAATATTGGGTGATGACTTCCTGACAAAAAATGAATGTGTCAAAAACTATGCAAATAAGACTATAAATGTGAAACAAGAAGAAATCCAAATTGAAGAGGAGGAAGGAAGACACAAAGCAATCATGTTCAAACTGCAGGAAGATATTCATCTGCAGCCACATCAATGGAGGATGCATACAATAGAGATGGAAGACCCAATAACAGCTGATATAATGCTATATGACAATAAGGGAATCAATATGATGAGAGTAACAATGCCATCCAGTGTTTGCACAGTTAAGAATGGAAAGAGGAGAATACCGATCCTCAATGTGATGAACCGCAATGTCAACCTCAAGAAATCTCAAATAAGAATATTTGGAAAGTGATAGAGGACAACAATGGAGTGAGTAATTCAATGGTTAAATCAAGGATATTCAAATGAAAATGGAAAGTACTCCACATAGGGATGTTGGAAAGACACAAACGCATATTCAACTATGGAGAAATAAATTTGGAACAAGCAGTAGGCAAGAACCACAAGATAGTTACAACAACGGATAAGGGTAGCAGAGCAGATGAAAAACGAATATAACCATACATGTATATTAGAGGAATTAATTGATAATAAGATCATCCACCCATATGCAGCACCAACAGTATTTGTGAAGCAAGGAAAGGAGATAAATACCATTTATGTATAGAGTTCCAAAAACTAAACAAGGTAAAAAAAAAGGACTCATATCCTCTTCCACAAATAGAGGATATGCTTTATTAGACAAGCACACACAAGTACTTCATGACACTAGACTTATGCAAAGCCTACTGGCAAGTAAAGATGGAAGAAGATGATATTGAGAAAACAGTATTCATGACACCATATGGTTTTATGAATGGATATATATATGGCGTTCGGACTATGTAATGCACATGCAACCTTTCAAAGATACATCACAAAACTACTGAAGAACAAAACACACAGGATGGAAGAAAGAGTTGATGCATATATATATATATGATATAATAGTGACATGCAATATGATACAAGAACACTTAGCAAAATTAGAAAGAACCTTGACAATATTGGAGAAAGCAGCACTCCACATTAATGGGAACAAGTGCAACATATTAAAGGAGAAAATAGTATTTTTGTGAAGAACAATCGAAAAGGCAGGATATGCATGAAAGACAACGCAAGGGATATGATCCAAAAAATCACAAAGCTAAACAACAAGAAAGACATACAGAGGATAATGGGATTCTTCAATTACTATGACACTTTCATTCCAAACATCACAGGAAAGACAGTGAAAATGACAAAGTTAATGAGGAAATTAATGCCATTCATGTAGACATGGAACAAGAGGAACTAGACAACATTAAAGAAGAATTAGCTAAACTGCCATCTCTGAACACACCAGACTACAATGAACAATTCTTATTAGATCACGACGCAAGTAAAGTGTGATTGGAGCAGCACTAGGGCAAATGAAAAATGGAAAGGAGATCCCCATACAGTTCTTCAGTTGAAAACTAAAAGCAAGTGTGACATAATCCATCAAAACTATCAGGTGTGGTCAAGATGAGAGGAAAGGATGAAGGAAACAAAGACTAAAAATATTTATAATGATTATAATGATTTAAATGTAAACACATGATAGGATTGATTATTACGTTTTGTGCAATTATATTTAAAATTATGCTCGATAGTATTTGACAAAACGAAAGATGGTAAAACAGCGTAGTCAAATTAATGCTGACATTGCGTAATCNAGTTGCTCATTGTTTTGTACAGTAGACCTCAGGCCGACTTCTAGTTATATCTTTCTGCAGGCAGCATTGATTGTTTACATGTATCAAGGGCTATTATTTATTTCTATACATGTAGGGTTATTATATGTAAGGCTTCATAATAAGCTAATTCAGCAGCTTGGTTGCATTACTTCGTTTATTACACTAATTCATAACAAAAACAATCAATGCACTAAATTCTCAAGTAGTTGCAAATCCCATCACACTGAGTTCGCTATTCACATAACCATTCCTTCATTGGTTTCTACCTCACAGCAGTGGCTCCATTGGTAAAATGCAGCTGGCACATGTGTTCCTGGATGTGCGTGCCTACCTTTGAGTGTCAATCCTGTCTTCCATTATCTCTGCTTTATCTAAATAAGTTGGAGTGAGTTAAGTAGCTAAAAGGGCTCTTGTATATTAAATTAAGTTAATAAACCGAACACTTAATACAAAGGAGAGAATTGGAAAAATGTCAACTCCGCTTTATGTCTAATCTAAGAAAAGTAATAGTTTTTCTATAAGTAACATGCTAATTGCGGATTGACATGATTCTACATGGCGACCGAGACAGGCGCTTGAAGAGCGTGCACAAAGGAGAGAATGTACAGTGGAAACACAGATGGTGTAATAGTTAACTAAAGAGTGTGAAAAGTTACGAACAAGAATTATGACTAAAGAGCGAGTTAAGATAGTTGTTTCTTCTCGCTCACTACACAGTAAACAAGCAAAAAGATGACAAGCAGTAGTAACCGTCAGTACTTGACACTGGTGAAGGACACCATTACACAATTGCCTCTAGTAATTATGAAGATGGTAAATTCAAGGAAGCAAAGGGCTAAAGCCAAAACGCAAAGAACACCCCAAAATCAAACAACCCCAGCGATTGTTAATACATCCCCTGAGAGTCAAAATTCCCCAACAGAGATAATTTTGCAACAAGAAAAAGAAGATGCAGAATTGTCGACAACCCAATTAATGAAAATAATAGAAAATAATAACAATGAAAGACGTGAGTTAATGTTACAAATAGAAAACTTAACTCAAAGGATGTTTGAAATAGAACTAGCAAATGCTGAAAAGGATAAACGGATCGAAGAAATTACACAAGACACTAGTTCAAGGTTAACAGAGCAAAGGAACGTTTTCCAAAAACAAATTGAAAAATTGATAGAGGCGAACAAGGAGATAAAGATGCAAAGTGAGAATCTACAAAAAATGGTTACTCAAATGCATGAGGAGAATGTTAACCTAAGAGAAGACAACATTTTAAAGCAACTTCAAATAGACGATTTGAAGGATAAAATCCGATTAACGTCATTAACGAACGAAGAAACGAGAGAGGAAGAGAAAAATAGTGTCAAAGTAATAAAGAACACAGTAATTCAAGAACCGGAAAAATTAATTGGAAGCATACCAATGGAGGAAGGACAAGCTGAAATATACAAAAATTGTCAAACAGAAGACGAATTTGTTGAAAAATTAGTTGTAAACATAACAAAGCAAGTTAAGGAAAAATGTAAAAGTACCACGGAAGTAAAGCCGATATATGAAGAAACAATACTGTCGGAAGAAGAAGATAGTGAGACACCAGCATGTAAAGCAGTACTCCCGAAATTTATGGGGAGAGTGGATAGCTATTCGCCTACATTCAAAGAATGGATTCAAATGTTTGAAATGAGTATGAAAGAAAGGAAAGTAATACAGAAGCAGGCAGCGGCAAGATTCCCTTTATATTTAGGAGGAGCGGCTTACCAGCATTATTTGGTGTTGGACTTAGAAACTAAAACAGATTATAAAAAACTAATCAGAGAGTATCAGCGATATTATGAATGACTAAAGTTTCAAAAGTCAATATCGTATGTTATTAAACAGTCTAAAAATGAATAAACAAGAAGATTTGCGGAACTATATGTCGCAAGTGGAGAGACTATTGAAGTTAAGTTCTAGAGAGTACGTACTCCAAATATGATCTGTTTTCTCACATATGCAAAGGATTACCAGAACCGATTCGACAACAGTTCAAAATCAAATGTGATGCTGACGATTCCTTGGAAAGAATGATAAGAAAAGGTTTGGGAATCCAAGTCATGATCGAAAATAATGCTCAAATTAACGAAAAATCAATAACAAAAGTAATACCAACAATGGTAAGTGGAATGAATAAAATAAGGAAAGAAGATGATGGAAAACCAAAAGACGAGATCATCAAGATAAAGCTGAAGGATGGAACAGTAAAACGCATAAATAGAAAAGACCTGAAAAGTCAGGCGTGTGGAAAGAAAGGTCATACGAAGAAGTATTGCAAACTACAGATTAACTTTATTGAGGAGGAAGAAGCATACTTTGACGAGGAAGACTTATTAGATGATGAAGATGAATCGGAACAAACAGAAGAGACAAGAAATGATACTTTAAATTAGAGGGAGTTCTGCCTCCGGTAAACCGTGCACCTGTGTTAATCGTAACAGACCTAATCAAGACTAATACAATTACAGTTGTAATAAACGGAGTGATAGTCAAGGCAACTATAGATATGGGAGCAGTAATATCAATTATTACTGACGAATGTGTGGCAAAAATAGGATTTGATGACAGAAAATTGGAAAGTGAAAAAAGCAGATTACTAAATGCATCTGGAGATTATATTGATACTAAAGGTAAACTAATGGAAGTACCAATGAGGATTGCTAATACCACGTTTTCACAAACATTTACGGTCATCGATAAAGAAAAAAATTCACTGCCTTACGAGGTGATACTGGGAAATGACTTTCTGATGAAAAACAAATGCATCATCAACTACATGAACAAAACCATATCAGTTCAAGAAGAAATAATAACAACTTGTGAAGAAGAGCAGGACACAGAAATAATAGAATTCCGGGTAAAGGAAGACATAAAAATTCTACAGAATAACTGGAAAATGTGTCAAATAGAGACAGAAAAACACATAATGGCTGAAGTTATGATATATGATCAAAAAGGGATCAACACGAAAAAAGTATCGATTCCATCAAGTTTGTGTGTAGTAAAAGAAGGTAAAGGAATGATACCAGTGTTAAATGCAACTAATCATGTGGTTAATATAAGAAAGGATACCCTGAAGTTAAAAGGGAAAAAAGTAAAGACCAAAAAAATGATGGTGAACAAAGCAATTAAAATAATACAAGAAGAAAATGAGGAGTATCAAATACNGATAGGGGCGTGCCTAGGTCAGATAAAGGATGGTAAAGAAGTGCCCATACAATTTTTTAGTCGCAAACTGAAGCAGAGTGAGGAGAATTATGGTTCAACGAAATTGGAAATGTTGGCACTAGTTGAAAGCATAAAGAAATTTCGTTATTTTTTAATAGGACAAACGTTTAAGGTGAGAACTGACAATAGTGACAAATCGTCAATTGTATTGCAATGGATTGATTACTTAAACGAGTTTAAATTCACCATAGAACATCAGAAAGGAACGTTACACAAAAATGCAGATTTTTGGACAGCACTGCCAGAATATCAAAGAGATTTGGAAAAAGTAGATGGTGAAAAGAAACAGTTTCAGTTCATGTCACAGAATGAGTACACCGAACTACCCGATATTAATATGGATAAAAAAGGTAATGCAATTATGCCAATAATAATTAAGGAAGAAATATCCAAAAAAGAAATAATTGAAAAACAGAAAACTGACATAATTTTGAAGGACATATGAGATAAAATGGATAACAATGATACTGGGAAAAGAAGCCAAAAGTTACTTCCAGAGATATAAGTGGAAATTAAATAGAAATGGACTTTTGTATATAGAAGGAAAGATGCTGAGAATAGCAATCCCCGAATACTACAAAAGGGAATTAGTTTGAAAGATACATGAGAACAGACTTTTGGGTATAATGCAAACAGAGAATACCTTTAACGCCTAGTTCATAATGACGAGTATCAGAAGAACAGTAGAAGATGTCATTAACAAATGCAATACATGTGTCATAAATAATAAGAGCCATTTCCTGGTACAAACCATGCTGCTTGAAAAAATTATGGCAACAGCACCCAATGAAATTGTCCATGTAGATCTAGAGAAATTATCTCAAGATGACGAGGGTTATCAGTATATATTGGTTTTAGTTGATAATTTTACAAAATACGCTCGAATGATACGGCAAAAGTAGTAGCGGACAAGATCATGAAAGAGTGGATTCTAAAGTTCGGACCAATGCAAACAATAATATCAGATAGGGGCGTACAGTTTGAAAGTAAATTATTTGAAGAGATGACTAAACTGATGGAAATACTAACTGAAAAGACAACAGCATATCACCCACAAGTGAATGGGGCAGTGGAAAGACTAAATAGAACGGTGATTAAACTAATAACAGTGTTAACTTCAAGAATTGGAGGCAGAGATTGGAGAGAAATATTGGAAATAGTAGAATATTTCTATAACACTTCGGTACACTCAACAACGGGGATGACGCCATACAAGGCTATGTATGGTAGAGAAGCGGCAATGCTGATATCAATGCAATATCATATGTACTCCAAAAAACCAGAAAACGAGTACATAAGAAAAATTAAAGACCAAATAACTGGAATCCACGAAGCCATGTGTCACAACATGAAGAAATCAGTGATAAGGCAAGAAAGAAACTTCAATAAAAAGATATATGGCGAGCCACACAGGGTAGGGGATAAGGTTTACGCATACACTCTAATAAGAACACAAGACGTAAATCAGGTAAGAAAACTTAAAACACATTGGTCAGGGCCATTCACAATCACACAAACACTACCCAATAATAACTATAAATTGAATGATGGAAGAATATTACATTTTCAAAATTTAAAATGAGCAACAGTAAATATAGAACAAGTGACTCTTGATAAAAATGCAGAATTTAAAATTATACAGGTTGATGATGGCACATATGCTGAAATGGACGATTTTGACAGTGTGCATGAAGAAGAATTCCAGGATGAATATAGACCTGAGAAAGGGGAACCAGAACTCAAAAGAAGAATAATGCCCCAGAGGGCAGTGAGAAATAAAACAAAATATGACCCCAAAATATGGGATATTAATTTAGTAACTGAATTTAGGAAACATGAAACGGATACAACAACAATCACCGATGAAATCAAGAAGAGTGAGAAGGAAGAGAACCCCACAACCCAATCGTCAAATAAAGGACGTGAGGACAGAGGAAACATCGACGAGCTCCACCAGTAAAACTTGAGCTCCGCAGTATGATTACCAATTAAAGTGTATGACGACAGAGCAGATGACACCAATGAACAAAAGAAGAAGAATAAGGAGGAGGTCTCCTCAATCTGATTACCGAATAAAGGGTATGAAGATGGAGATGATAGAAGAAAAATCACCCTCTACCAAATGTCAAATAACAGGCAGGCGGGTAAATGAGGGCCATCTACGAGATACTGATCGCCAATTAAAGGGCGTGAGGTTGGAAACATCAAATTATGCACACTCCCCTTTGACATCCAGCAGTACTCAATGCCAATTAAAGAGCAAAGAGGAAATAGCATCCACAAGTACTCAAAGCCAATTAAAGGGCGGCGAGGAAACAACATCAGTAGCTATGGAAAGTTGGGAAACGCAGATATGGATACATCGCAGATACTGTCAATGAGTTCACTCCCCACAACAACGAGCTCAGGAATATTTTCATATAGACAAACATCAACTACAATGAAATCGTTGCGATCAGAAGAAAGAGAGAGTCACATGACAAAAATAGGGAAAGAACGAATTCACGCCTATTTTATAGCAAACAGAAAAATGAGATATAACTCATATGATAATTTGTCGCCGGAAACCAAAAGATTGATAAGAAGCAGCACGTCCACAAAAGAAAACAAAAGTTATGCAATTCTGATCGTGATTGACAAGACGAACTGTCCCACATGCAACACAATAATAGCATACATGGGAGACATGAAAGAGCAATTCAATAGGCCGTATTTCAAAAGCACAGTCCACATTACATTCGATGAACAGTTCACTATGAAAGACGTGCAAAAGCTAACTAAAAATAGAGAAAGGATTATATCTGAATGTGAACAAGTAAACCTGGACAAAAAGCATCTCACGATAGTATATTTTGTAAAAGATACTGAAATAGCATCGAAGAGGCTTCAGTCTAATATAGAAGAAACTCTAAAAATAGCCAAGAAAAATAAAACGAGAGTAATAATAGTCGTTACACAGAAAGAAGAGGAACTGCCGAAATGTATAAAAGAGATGGAAATTAAGCTAGATAACCTATTCATGTTGAATAGTGGAACACTGAAAATATCGGAACTCATAAAAGTGGACTTACAAATCAATGAAATGGCTCTGGCGGAGAGAATTATGGTAGAACCGAAGATTGCAATAGATATGTACTATCAAACACGGACAATGGAACTGTTAGGGATAACTGAAAACCTGGAAGAAACTGGAAACATATTCCTTAAATGTCGTCTAAATCAAACTCCCGAATATCTAGAGAAAATAGCAACAGTATGGTCAGAAATCAAAGCAGATAAACCTACTCATGAAGAATGGCCGTTGATAGACATAAGATTGCCAACAAGGAAATACCATAAAAGCACTGAAGCCATACTATATGAAGTTAGACGAGCATATGAAATGGAAGCTAAAAGAAACTTTAAAACTCAAATGTTTGAAGAGATCAACGCACCTGAGATTAGAGCGAGAACAGTGATATGGGTACTGGGCAATTGCATTGACACATAACGACAAACTAGTACTGCCTATGATGAGGAAGGAGCGACGACAAATAGCTCGACAGAAGAAATATGAAATAGCCATTGCACTGATTCCCACAAACATCAAACAATGGTTGCTGCAAAATGTCGAGATATTACCGCTATCCCCCACAAAGAAAGTACAGCAGAGATTCGAGAAACACTTCACAAGGTTGTTGATGCAACAGCACACATTGGGAAGACCTAGTATAATAGAGCTCGCAAACAAGACAGGTATTTGTCCAAGCGAAATTGAAATACTAACAGAACCCGTCATTTCTGAGACACAAAAAGATGTGGGTTGCAACTTCCAACACAAAACTGAGAGCACTTAAATGCCAACCATGGCTAACAACTCGCAACTTAATCAGAAGGGAGCACACAGAAACATTACAAATGATAAAAGCGGTAAAAGAAAAGAGAGTTCATGAAGTGATCACAAAAGAGATAAGAAAATATCTGAAGAACTATCCCCAGTGTGCATACACCAAAATTATTAAACGATCTGAAACAATGCAAAAAGAAGGAAAGAATTGTCCTATTGAAATCATCGAGATGGTGAGCAAAAGTAAGGAAGAAATGCTGATGGAAGAGAAGCTGTTACAATCTACTGATATCACTCTAACACCAAACACTCAAAGAGTGATTAATAAAGTCAACCTAGAAAAATGGGGTGAACAAAAACCCAGCGAGCTCTCATGGGTTGATACTGACGATGAGAGATTATTAGTAGAAATTATGGTGCGAAGAGAATGAAAGAACAACATAGTGCAGAGAATATTTGGCGAAGTTTATGAATGAAAGACCAAATCACTAATTAAAGTACTGTGCACTGAAGCGTTTACAAGGAAGGAAATTGATGAATTACTGGAACCTCAAAACCAAATTGCAGTGGATATCGAGTGCATCACCTCAAAGATAGTAATAAAACCCAAAACCGCACAGAGTTTGATGAAAAACGGGTTAACGGATACTTTCTGGGAAAACATTAAGAAATCCAAAAACAACTATCCTGCGGCATTTGTTATGGCTACAACAGCAGCATATGAAGCCATAGAGGAGAAAACCATGACAACAATTCTGAAATGCACGCCACTGCCAACAATTTTTATACCGATGCTGCTACCAACTTGGTGACTGAAAGATAAAAAGGCAGTCAAAGCAATGTGGCACAAGGAAAACACGTATGTTAACAATAGACAAGGAGCAGAAAGGATTGTTAATGATGAACGCTATAAAAAGTCAAAAGAACAAGGAGAGGGTTTTCATAGAAGGACAAGTAACACCTTATGATCTGCACAAAGACGGAGAACCAATATGTAAGCAGATCAAAAAAGTCCGCGCAGAAATCAAAAAAAGATCTACACAAACTGTAATATTGTTCTCAGGAATTAATGACATCATATGGGGAGAACTCTGGAGCTCACAGTATTGGTATTACGACGTAATGAGAAGAGTGGAAATCATTACCATGGTAAGACTGGGAAAAAACAAACCAGAAAACATTACTGAAGAAGAAGTTTTAGAAAATATAAGTGCGTTCTATGATGAGGCGTCAATATCAAAATCATTAAGATCAACTTACGAATTTTTCTATCCAAACACCATGATTCACCAGATCTGGTGCATACAAATAGAATAGACGCAATTATGACGTTAATGATAGCAATAAAAGGAATGAAACTCTACAAGAAACATTACGAGATATTCAATGAGAAATTAAACGAGCTACGCAGCATGTGCATGATAGTGAGATCCCTGAAGAACCCGTCGTTTTTGAGGCACAAAAAGATGTTAACTACAGAAAAGGACGTCATGCTAAAAATCACTAAAGAAGATGCGTATGAAAACACTATGTGGGAGATGAAAGAAGCTAACAAGATAATCAAATGGCAGCAGAAATGGTACATGGAGAACGAGTGGTCATCCTTAATTAGCTACACTGCAGGGGGAGTGTGACATAATCCATCAAAACTATCATGTGTGGTCAAGATGAGAAGAAAGGATGAAGGAAACAAAGACTAAAAATATTGATAATGATTATAGTGATTAAAATGTAAAAACATGATAGTATTGATTATTTCATTTTGTAAATGTTTTGTGCAATTATATTTAAAATTATGCTTGACAGTATTTT
>CABFPE010000435.1:301054-312863 GCA_900660155.1 Hofstenia miamia
TATATATATATATATATATATATATATATATTCAATTTTAAACGCTATGAAAAATAGAGTCCGCTTTCGATTCTGAAAATCATCATAAGTAACAAATATGCGAGGAAATATATATTTACAATTGTCTAAACTATTACAATTCAAAACTACTGCATGCACACTAGAATAAATTTAATGTTATAATGCTTTGTTGTTTATTATTTAGTAATTGATGCTTCTTTGTTTGCTTGATGATTAATGCTTCGCCTATTTTAGGATGTTGTGTCCCTAGTTGTATGTAAAAGTTTTTTTTTCTTTTGCTTGGTTTTCATGCATTAATATTTCAGAACTTAGATGTCCGTTATTATGCTCCTTCATTCTTATTCCGAAATGTCGCTTTGTTTTCCCGACGTATGATTCAGCGCAATCATAACATTTATAATTGTAGACAACGAAATTCTTTTTAATATGATCTTTTTTTGGAACATATCTTTAGTTTTATAAGATGTAAATATAAGAACGATCTTTGTCCATTTTAAATTTGTATTTATAGTTGTTATTTTCTTCTTTAAACTTCGAATTTGGTTACATACACGAGGAATCTTTTAATATACATTGATCCTAATTTCATCAAGCTTTTCTATTTTAATTTTATTCATGGTTATTGCAAAATAAGGTGTTTCAATATATTTAATTAATTTGTGCGGATAACCATTATCCTCAAACAACGTTGTTTTGGGTTGTTATATGGGAAGATACCACTATCTTTGAGATATTGTCAAGCATACTTAATACAAACATTTGTTAAAGATTTAAATGACTATCTTGAACATAAATGATAACAATGATCATAAAAATCTGCCAAATTTAACAAAAATTGAAAACTCTAAAATTAAGCACAATTTTGCAATAGTACTTTCCTAAGTCGTGAAAAATCTCTTCATCTCAATTGTAACTTATGTTATTTAACAGTCAATATCAAGGTGTCCAAATATTCATGAATAAATTATTTTGAAAATTCACTTATATGTTATATTATAATTTTTCGCAAATTAAAAANATATATATATATATATATATATGTATCAGACCTTAAATGTCAATGATGAAAGAGAGTTAATCAATTCAAAATTAAATTAATGATAAAACTTTAAAAAAATTACATTGTTTCTTGTTGCAATGTGCTAAATAGAATATTTTATACAATATTAAATAAATTGCTTAATCTAATTAGTAAGATAATTTATATTGAATGTTAAGTTTTGTAATATCTGCTCTTTTGAATATTATTTTGCTTTAATGTAAAAGTTAATGCTTAAAATTCTAATTTAATTAGAATTAACATAAAGTCGATCTTATATTTGACACATTAATTATTTAGTAATAAGCATATATTGTTTATTAAAACGCTTGAATTTTGTGCTGTATTAAGGCCATTCTTGCAAATGATTTGATAATTGTTATTATATAACATATATTTTGCCGAAAACGTTGAAAATTAGGATCAGCATAAGGTTTTTCTTAAGGTTTGGGTAAAGAACATGTTTCATTGAAAAACATTCAAATCGAGGATGGCCATAATGACGTTCTTGTATAGGTGTAATCAATTGTAACTGTTTATATTTAATGTGATTTCTACTTAATATATTGTAAAAATTTAAAATTTGCAAATGCCCTTAATTTATATTTGTATATAAAATTTCAGATTTTCAATAAAAATTATATATTTCTTTGACAAATGTGTAATTTATAAAAGTTGTAGGTGTCGCAATATCTGAATTTCAGCATAAAACATATGTTATATCAAAGGTTTAGTCATTTATTTTAGTAAAAAACATTAATATAAGAGCATGCGTATATTATTTATATCTTAGAAGGCATAATCAATGAAATTCCTAAATGGTCGCTGTCTTGCCATTTGATAAACCGCTAACCTTATTGAATAGCTAAAATATATTGCATTTACACGAATTTTTTTAATTACTTTTCCTATAACAACTTATCTAATGGTAAAAAAATAAGCCATTCTTGGATACCTTAAATTAAGTGGGAGTAACCATAAATATATTGTACGCATTTTTGTTTATTAGTCCTTAAATATATTATTGTAATGCCTAAAATGTTTAGGCAAACACGCTGTTGTTTTATTTGAGAGCAAAGAATCAAACAATAAAATGAGTTTTGTTCTATTAAAATTTTTTAAATCAATATTTAATTTGTGTAAGCCTTATAGAGGTGACTTCCATTGAGAAACTATTTCCGGATAGTATTTTAGTTTCATTATTCAACATTTATTTTTGTACTTGTTGATTGAAAAATCGTCTGATTAAGTAAAATTGCTAGTGATTTAATTCATAGTTTATTCTTCAGATATTTTCTAAATTCATGTGCATTACAAACATGCAATTAACAAGCAGTATTTGCACAATACATCTATTATTACAAAAACTATTGAAAGCATGGGTCTAATGCATGCTGGATATTCAGGAAGATATAGCATTCAGATCACAACTTGACCTCGTTTTTTGATTTAAAGTTGTTGCCCATCCTTTTTATCTATGTACTTTTTTGATTTTTTTAAAAAAATTTGTATGTTGCTTTTTATTCTTAACTTTAGGGTGGTTATAATCATTGTTTGTAAATTGGCATATATTAATAGACCCTTGTGATTTTCTCACAAAAATTGAAGTGAAATATGAGCAAAACGCCATGCATGACTTCAAGTATTTGTTCTTTTATGCGAACCAAGCATAAAGCAAAAAAATTTGAAAATGACTCATTAAGATATAGAAGTCTGATAAATTATGTTTAAGCTTCAGTTTCAGCGATTTTCTGATGCTGCTCTTCCATGAGTTTCAAGTTTTGAAGCATTTGTTCTTGTCCTATGCCAAAGTTAATGATTGAAAATTCAAATGTAGAACTCCATTTTCGGGTTGTAAACCAGAAAAAAGGATATTTCCCTCAAATTACACTTTTATATGTAACTAGTCAGCTAATAAAAATTCACAAAAGTTTAGAGAAATAGTTCTATCATATATTTATGTAACACTATGGGCAGAACACTTGGTAAAGCCTAGAAAATTCTAGGGCCAGAATATTTCACTCATTGCTAATGACATGAATAGCTAAGTCTCAAGAATTACTGCATGGCACAATTAGCTTCACTACTTTCATTACAATACTCCCTAACTAAGGCATCAGGAGGAATTCTCAACTTATTTTGAAAGCCTGTTTAGAAGTGCAAGCCAATTTTTCACGAAAAGAGGTCTGATGTTGTGGCCAAACATTGTTGATTGATTTATTTTGCCTCAGTTTGGGTCATGTTGACATTGTCAAGTCGGGTTTGTTTAACTATGAAATTGTCAATCATTAATTGAAATCACCCAGTTTTCTTAGAAATTTTTCAATGCAACATTTAAAGGGGGGGGGTGGGTAGTGAATTTCAATATCAGATATTATCTCAGAATTTCACAATGAGATTTTTAGTAAGATATTAGTATTGGTCAGTTTTCTGCTAGCCAAGAAATGTACTTATCATCAGGAAAACAAAGCTCAAGCACTTACTTCTATAAATTTAAATGTATTAAGAAAATTGTGAAACCTTAAATAGTTTTCGAATTTGGGTATCCCCGAATGCATTTAATCATGTTCGAAAGTTATATATGTCGTTTTTATCTAAGAAAATTTATACAAAAATACGTTTTACACATTTTAGTAAGTGTTATTAAACTACTTAAATTTGAAAAATTACTAAAAACTNTATTTGTTGCTATAGCAATTGCTACACTAGCAAAACAGTTTGACACTCAACGAATTTTAGAGAAAAATGTATAGTGTGTTAAGGAATATATTATATAATTTCTAAAAAATGGCTTACTCTGCTTGCTTTGAAAATTTAATTGATATTTATTTGTNGAATTTGGGTATCCCCGAATGCATTTAATCATGTTCGAAAGTTATATATGTCGTTTTTATCTAAGAAAATTTATACAAAAATACGTTTTACACATTTTAGTAAGTGTTATTAAACTACTTAAATTTGAAAAATTACTAAAAACTGTTTAAAAGATACTCAATGTCATTATTGGAAAATATTCATTAAGATAATTGTGTCAAAAATTTAATTCTATGATACTAAATATAAATGATATTTGACCTGCCGAACATTAGGAAACATGTAAGAATATTTTGGGCTCACATTGACTAAGCCATTAAAACTCATTCAAGATTGACTCAATTTATGTATTTATGTATAAGCGAGTGTATTAATAACCATTTGAGAAGTTCTAGCGTGTTTGCCTAAACATTTTAGACATTACAATCATATACTTAAATACTAATAAACAAAACTGAGTACAATATACTTATATTAATCCCACTTAATTTAAGGTTGTTTCATATCCAAGAAGGGCTTGTTTTCTTTTTAGCATTAGATAAGTTGTTATAGGAAAAGTAATTCCCATTTAATATTAAATTCGTGTAAATGCAATTTTTTAGCTATTCAATAAGTTTAGCGGTTTATCAAATGGCAAGACAGCGACCATTTAGGAATTTCATTGATTATGCATTCTAAGATATAAATAATATACACATGCTTTTGTTGCCAATCTTTTATTAAGGTTTTTTATCAAATAAATGACTAAAACTTTGATATAATATATGTTTTATGTTGAAATTCTTATATTGCGACACCTAAAAAACCTAACTTTATATAAATTACACCTTTGTCAAAGAAATATACAATTTTTATTGAAAATTTGAAATTTGATATACAAAAAGAGAGTAAGGGCATTTGCAAATTTTAAATATTTACAATATATTAAGAAGAACTCACAATTAATAAAAACTTAAAAATTGATTACAACTATACAAGAACGCCATTATGGCGATCCTCAATTTGAATGTTTTTCAATGAAACATATTTTTTCCCAAACCTTAAGAAAAACCTTATGCTCATCCTAATTTTATGAAAAATATATGTTATATAATAACAATTATCAAATCATTTGCAAGAATGGCCTTATTACAGTACAAAATTCAAGCGTTTTCCTTACCAATATATGCTTTTTACTAAATAATTAATGTATCAAATATGAGATCGACTTTATGGTGATTCTAATTAAATTAGAATTGTAAGCTATAAACTTTTATATTAAAGCAAAATAATATTCAAAAAAGCATATATTACAAATGTTTACATTCAATAAAAATTATCTTACTAATTAGATTANTATATATATATATATATATATATATATATATGTGTGTATATAAATCAAATTCTTGATTATGCATTCCTTAACATTCAAATTGTAACAGAACATACAAAAATACAATCAAAGCTTTGCCAAACATGTTAAAGATGATATTATTTCATTTTACAAGCGAGCAATTATAGATAACAGTTCTCAGATTATAAATGAATCTAATTTCCTTGTATGATATAAATTAAAATTATTAATGTTGTATTTCTAAGAAATATACGTTTGCTACTTAAAACTTAATAAGACATATTAAATTAACAACCTTATGGCGATCATAAATTCAAATGTTTTTCTAAGTAATGCACGTTTTTTACTTACATCATCGCCTTGAAATCTATTTTTGTCATTTTCCTCGAATGATGGCGCAGAAGTCATTCTGACTATTAAACCAATAGTGCGACATTTCTTAGAAATTATATAGTATATTCCTTAACACACTATAAATTTTTCTCTAAAATTCGTTGAGTGTCAAACTGTTTTGCTATTGTAGCAATTGCTATAGCAACAAATAAATATCAATTAAATTTTCAAAGCAGTCAGAGTAAGCCATTTTTTAGAAATTATATAGTATATTCCTTAACACACTATAAATTTTTCTCTAAATTTCGTTGAGTGTCAAACTGTTTTGCTAGTGTAGCAATTGCTATAGCAACAAATAAATATCAATTAAATTTTCAAAGCAGTCAGAGTAAGCCATTTTTTAGAAATTATATAGTATATTCCTTAACACACTATAAATTTTTCTCTAAATTTCGTTGAGTGTCAAACTGTTTTGCTAGTGTAGCAATTGCTATAGCAACAAATAAATATCAATTAAATTTTCAAAGCAAGCAGAGTAAGCCATTTTTTAGAAATTATATAATATATTCCTTAACACACTATACATTTTTCTCTAAAATTCGTTGAGTGTCAAACTGTTTTGCTAGTGTAGCAATTGCTATAGCANTATATATATATATATATATACGAATTAAGGTTTGGCTCAGGGTCGCGAGCTTTGGCCAAAGGCTCGACTCGGGCTCGGCTCCTGCCAGAAATACTGGGCTCGCAGGGGCCTAGCAGAAACTTCACGTTATGCCTATGTCTATCACATTACAAATTTCCATCAGCTGAAACAAATAAATACCAGTACGCTATTTATATACAATCGTACAGAATTTAAGGTAGCTGAAATATATACACTGTACCGCCTGTCTAGACAGAATGACTAAGTGCTGAAAATTGAAACAATCCAATGGAAGGAAATTATCTTGCAAGCGATCAACTATAAAACACATAGTTCAGGTCACGTTTCTCTAGGTAAGGAGAATTTTGTGTTTAACAAATTTTATTCTTGTGCACTTTAGAAATGTGTGAAAATGCGTCATTTAAATAAGTTAATGTTAATCTCAAATATATGTTTGCAGCTAAAATGTTTGCACACCAAAAGAACCAAGGGAACAAATATTTCAATATTTACTATTTCCACATTAATATAATCCTTTTCCAAAAATAGAATGTATCACTTCAAGTAATTTACTGTATAAATGGGAGAGAGTGAATGAGATAAATTATACATTCAGCATCTTTTAAAATAATCGATTTTGTCATATCAATTTAAAATAATAAATGGATAGATATTTCTTAATAGTAAATACCACTACTACAATAGTTTACAAGTGAAATTAAAGATACTTCGGTGCTTTGTAAATTATGCCAACTTCATTACAACGAATGTTTTTCCTACGAAATTTTTTATCTTCAATCATTCCATAACAATATAGATAGTTGGTTTCGAACGGATTCATGACATAATATGTACTCTGTTGTTATATTTAGTAGTTTAGTTAGTAAATCAATGAATGGAAAAATTGTTTTTTATAACTAAATTAGTAAAATGGTACGTTGTGGGAGTACATTTTTCTAGTCTTTGGGTTACTAAGGAAAATATAATTGAAATAGTATTAGTTCTTGCAAGAAAATTAATTTATTTAGCAATTATAAATTACTTTTGCGAGAAGCTTGGGCACACCACATGACATAACAACTTTTCACACTGCAAATTCACAGTTTTTTTTTATCAAACTTTGCCCGGCTCCCTGAATGTGAGTATTAGTTTTAAGTTACGGGCTTGTGTCAAATCTCTTGGCAACGAAAATTACACTTTATCGGAGCGGCTAAATATTAAAAATACAGACAAATTTTCCCAAAGATTTATTAACCAGGATCTAGGCCTGCACTTATTACGTTAAGTAAGATTTGAAGCCTTAAAATGAAATATCAGGAGGAATTTACACACATGATGATTTAGTTGCAACTATGGATTAATTTTTGTTTTTGTTGCTAGCAACTAATTTAAAAATGCACATATAACGTCAATGTAAAGTTTTAATAATTTCTTAAAAATTTCTAACCTATGGTTTCTTTGCAACTACAATTAGCTCTAAAGCAGAGAAGGAAATCATTATTGCTATTTCTCATTTCTTCATTGATTTCTCCTAATTGCTACATTTGTGTATCTTAGCTCCTTATCTCAGGTTCTATAATTCTTAGCGAATTTTATTCAATGCAAATAAATTCACTGTTAGCTCATAAATTAGAACTAAAAGTATAGAAAAATATTGCTGCTGAATTGAAATTTATTTAACCCTATATGGGTAGACCACGTAACAAGAGTTATAATGAAACAATACGAATAACTGCACTCGTCTTATGTAGACACGGTTGTGTCCTGTTCATTTAATAACCACATGTGAAAAAAACAATCTGATTATATTTATAACATCAATGTTTTTCTATTGTCGCTCAGTAACGCATTTGGTCCATATAGGGTTAAGCCTACAAGACAAATTACTGCACTATGCTTAAGTAAACCATAGTAGTGTAAAACACCTGAAACTTACGTTCCTACTATATATATTTTATTGTTCAAAGCAATGTTTGACTACACCCGGCATTCCAAAGTAAAATATGGATATTTTAGGACGTTCTTAAAAAATATAAAACAATATTTTAATTTTGATGCAGAAAAACCAATAGTCTATTTTTGAACATTTGGAGGAAACTGAGTTTTGTTAGTGATAATGCACAATAATTACATTTTAACAAGATGTATGAAATAGGAGAGACCCCTCTTTCCAGTGGTACTCCCAGATTTTGAATATATTTATTAGTTCTTGTTATGAGTGGTTAAAATCTCTGTTAAAGAAAAAATCATGGATTGTAAAATTCTTCGAATGCTTAGAATTAATTAAGTGTGATTGAGAATTTAACTGATGTGCATTTAGAGATTCATTAAGCAAGAATTTTTAGATAGTTCAATCGACTGAATTTCGTAAGTAAAATGACGTTTCGATTTTATTATATATTAATCTAAGATGCACTTTGTTATACAAATATAAATGGACATAATTTATGATAGATACCTTTATATTTGTCCTTAATCAAAAATATGTAATTTAGAAAACAGTAATTTTTAAACTAATGTTATAATGATTTAAACAATAAAATGGCTGTATTTTGTATATCAGAATAGAGTCGATGCAACTTGCCATTTAGTTGTACATAGCAAACCTTACGTGAAAATGTAAATTATAGTGCATTAAAAATCTTGTAGAGTGAAGAAAATTGATTGTTCCATGTTGGGAAATTTACAAATTTATGTTGTATTTCTACCAAAACAAAACAGCAAACGAATTTAGAAAATTAAATCATAGATAAAACAATTGCTACAAAAATTATACTTTACTAATTTAATAAAAAAGTGATGTCAGCTTAAGAATCTGTTTTGAATCATAAAAAATGTTAATTCATAGAAGAATTCAACAATTTTTCCCAAAAGTAATCATAATATGACTGCGCAAGTTTTTTTACAGCACTTTTTAGATATTTTCCTAAAATTTCTTTAAATTATATTGAGCTTAGGATTTAAAATATTAGGGCCATAATTTTTACAGAATATTTTTAACTCACCAAATCAAAATTTTATACAAATTCAAAAAATTAAACTATACTAAATTTTATAAAAATTCACTCGTCTGTTCTCAACATTGAATTTGATAGCTTAAATAGAAAAATTTTAAAAATATTAAAATATGAAAAATTGAGATGGTAAATTCAACTATCAATCCCAATGCTTGAGGTGGTGCGTGGCCCTAAGTCAAAATTTTCAATTAATATAGATTAAGCTTATTTTATATATTTATATCTATGTAAATGCATATTTGTGTAAGACTAAACTTCATGTAGATTTATAGTAGAAAATACAGCACAGTATATAAAATATTATTCTAATCCACTTAAAATCCATTGTCTTCATCAATTTTATATGAGTTACAATTTACTGTCATTTTCTGATTTTGTATTAATAAAAGTATATTGCTTATTAACAGTGTATTCTAACGTAAGAAACGTAAGTTGTTAAATTCAGAAGACGAATTCATGAAATGTATATATCTTAAAATTTATAGAACAGTGCAGTGTAATTACAACTGAATTATTTTCAACTGCTTGTTGTGTTATCAATTACTAAAGGTTGATTCATGGTTTGTAAATGAATTGACAAAATTTGTTGATAAATCTAAAAGAAATGGGATTTTATTGCAAATTTGCAGTTGTAAAGTTAAACTTCTTAGTGATGTCAACAAAATACTTAATTTGAATTTTGACTCGAACTTCATTTATGGTTGGTATTACCGTTTAAGTATGATGTAGAATTGCATCCTTGAACGATTTATTTTTGCGGCATCATATTTTAGTTAAATAACATTTATCAATATAAATATGGGCATAACGAACTTAGCTTACTGTCACGGCCAAGCCAACGGGCTTAATTCTATAGATATGGGCTATGGACCGGATTAGGCCATGTGCGCGGGCACTACCCTAGTAAATGACATTGACAAATTATTCTATATCTTCTAAGAAAACGATTCAAAATAATTGGAAGTGGTGATTAGTGTAATGTGCACCGTCAAATAACAAATTTGTGCAATATATAGCAAATAGTTTTCGGAGCAGAATCTTTTTAGGTGGGGCAACTTGGGGCCATAATTAGAGCTGGGCGCCGCCGCCGAGCTTTTCCTCACACCGCCGCCAGCGCCAAGAGTTTTTAAACGGCGTGGGTCGGCGTGGAAACATTCAAGAAATAATTATTTGAATAACAAAATTTCAAATTGTTCGTAATACAATTCGATTGAAAATATATAACATTGGCTATTTACAACTTTCGATTCAATATTCATATTATATAATCCTTAATGACATTTGGTTATGAGCTATGCTATTGGCTTGCGCTAATCTCAAAGAAATTTTAGTGTTCATTTAACCACATGTGGTAAGCCAAGATCTTAATTTAGACGCGCTATCGCTTTATAGGATTAGAATTTGAGCTGCATTACAAAATGTCATCTTGCNTCCGGGCCCTTTATTAGCTCTCCCATAGCTCTCGCTGAATTTCAAAAAATCGCTCACTCGCATGACACTTCCGAGAGATATTTTTACAATTATGCAAAGTTGGATAGGAATTCGAAAAAAAATTAGGCCTAGCTTCACACACAAACTGACACATACACACAATGAACTCACCTTTATTAATATAGATTTTTATGACCTACATGTCTTTCTATTTCGTTATATGTAGCCACAAGCTATGCCATAAACATTTTTTACGAAAATTTTGAGGCTGCCAGTCACACCACGCCGATTCACGCCGCAAGGAGGTCAGGTAGGATCTCCGTTCTCAAGCGCTCTCCCTCGACCACAGCCTAGCATGAAAATATCTCTATATAAATGTTTATATTTCAATCTATTACTGAAAGAAATCGTCAAAGAAAAACGTTTCTACTGTGAGAAAACTCTCTTAAATTAAAATTTGTTTTATTGCTTTGAACCTTTCTCGTCCATATAACTTAAAATTACAAATGTTAAAGGTTAAGATCCAACAAATTTAAATGCAATGATATTTTAAATTTTTTTAGCACATTCATCTGCCTAAGAAAAGTAGCGCATCTTAAAAAAATTATCATATCATAATGATTTTTAGGTTATATGACACCTCTTAAAAGAGTCTTTGAGGAAAATGTACGTCCATTCATTGATTTGGTAGACACTCTAAGAGAGATTGGTTTGCAGAACGACATATCTTTGCCAACCGTTGTCGTGATTGGAGATCAGTCGTCAGGGAAGTCCTCCGTTTTGGAGGCAATCAGCGGAGTTCAACTGCCCAGAGGTACTGGTATTATGACACGATGTCCTTTAGAACTAAAAATGAAATGTTGTGAACAATGGTCAGCTAAGCTTCAATACAATACTTTACGAGGTGAAAGAATTCAACAGGATATTTTGATACCAGACACAATTGAAACTGCAATAATGAATGCTCAAAATGAAATGACAAAAACGGACAAAGACATATCAGAGCAACTTATCAGTCTTTCTGTGAAAGGCCGAGATGTTCCTAATTTATCTCTTATTGATTTGCCAGGGATTGCAAGATTGCCTGTGAAAGGTCAGGCAAAGGACATTTGTGAGAAAATTAAGAAAATTATTTTCAGTTATGTTAGTCAGAAAAACACTGTAATGCTGTG
>CABFPE010000435.1:407537-418829 GCA_900660155.1 Hofstenia miamia
ATATATATATATTGCAAGAAGTGAAACATGAGCTATATTATATATTAGCATATTAAAACAAATATTTACCTATGAACTATTTAAGCGATTATAAACGCCAAAATCTATTTTGCAATTTTACAAGTGTCAATCCTAAAATATAAAATTAAAAGATAAAGAAAAACAGAACCATTCGTAGAATATTTGAAGTCTATTCTTTAGTAAATGTTTTCTTCAGGTATAATCACCATCATCTTGTGTAGAATACAATTTCTCACTAAAAAGGTTCAATTTTTCGAACGTACAACATATAAGTACATAAATAAAGTATAGTAGCTCATGTTTCACTTGTTAAATAAATACATAATGATGAATAACACGTAAGTCCTTTAGTTTAAAACAATGCGATTATTAACATGTATTTATTAATAAATAAACAGATATACAAAAACAAGAAATATTTGACACCCATATCCAATTTATACGATTTTATGATAAACGGGTTGGTGCATGCTTGAGCCAGTCTTTTATATTTGTTCCACACAGTCTTTAGTTATCTGAAGATATTCAACTATTGAATCTAAAGAAAAATGAAGATTGAATTAGTATATTAACCATAAATATCAATCATAGCACTCTAGAAATTTAAGTGCATGTCTGAAAATATAACATGCATACTCTTAAACATTTTAATTATTAAGTAGTTAATAAGAGTCTATGTGATTTGTGTTTTTGCAAATATAATTGGCAAATATGAATACAGCATTTATATTTATGACCACCATAAATAAATAAATAAAGGTTCTTTTCAGCTAAATTGGAATCGCATGCATAACATATTTTGCAAGATACAAATCTATACTGAAAAGTAATGACAATTTGATGGAATTGATGAGCTATATAATATAGAAATATCCCTCTTTTGTTCAGAAAAACGAAAAATAGAAGTACTGAAACAGAAATTAATTGTATATATACATGTATATATATATATATATATATATATGTTTGTTTAAGGGCAGTGCCCAATACTTACACCTGATATATTTTAAAATATACAAACATGCGAAACTTTCTGATATAGGTCTATATTCAAAAAATATTGGTAATCTTAAGAAATGACCTGAAATACATGAATCCATAACTTTTAGATCGGATTTTTTAACAGCTTAATAAAAAAATAAATTCTGAATATTTTCTTATATTGAGTAAATATCATGTATGATTTTGTCACTTCCTACACGATCGTCATTTTTAATCGCAATAGTGTGCTTACAGGTAAAATTACAACATTTGCTGAGGAAATGCATACATTAAATATTTTCACTGAAATCAAGTGCAATTGACTCATTAAGCAAGTCGTACAGATAAGAAATAATCTCGAATAATACATAGAGTACTATATCTCGAAGTAAATTATCAAATGAATATTGGGTAATATATACTGAATTTTGAAAACGCGAGCAAAATCGTAACTTACAATATTGAATGTCTCTTTCTCAAGATGGAGATGGGCTTAANCACGTTTTAGGCTCATTTCATGAAAATTGCCAAAAAATTTTTTGATTTTACGCTTTGTTAGTTCAAATTTGGATGTGCCAGAAACTTATGATAAAATGCAAACAAGATGAAATTGAGCTTTATAAGAATATTATGTGATACTAATGAAAATTCTAATTCTATATTAAAACTTTCAATATATTATCTAGAAAGTATGCTGCATTCACAGCATTTTGGGCCGATATTTGAGTGTAATGTTTTTTTTAAAATTTCAATCCAATTTTTTAAATAGCTTGGCTAAACCCTAGCTCAGAGCCGGCTCTGCTCTGTCCAGTACATGCTCATCTTCTGTCTTTCTTATAATAGTGCTTAATTACTTTTTTATTTATTCAATTTTAACAGTCGCTTATTAAATACAATTTACTTAAGAACTGCTAAGTCTTAAGCTGACAAAAAGATAATTTATCAAATTTTTGGAAGAAATATGGTCTAAATAAATTATTTTATATTAGAAAATATCCCAGAATGCTGACTAATACGGTACCTTTTTTTTGAAAACTTACTAATTTCAGGCTTCATGCCGTATTCGCGTTTTCTTTAGAACTCGATATAGATATTGGACAAACACATCAATATTCATTAACCCTGCTACTACTAGTGTTACATTTAAGTAACAAATCGATTTATCCACAGCTTTAAAGAATTTTAGCCAAGCCTGTAAAGAAATATTGAAAGCATGTTATACAGAAAATTCTGCGAGGTATGTCCTGCTCATTCAATGATGGAGATTTCTGCTAAAACTTATTTTTATGCCTTAAGTACATGCAAATAAGCATTTTTTCAAAGAAAGCTGAACAAAGACTACCCTGAAATATTTTGTATTTTCTTTTCTGGCGAAAATATTGAGAAAGACCGATTCAGGCTTGCTGTTCACAATTTGAGATTTGAAATACCTTCATTAGCTTGTAAGAGTTTAAGAATTAGTTGGGAAACAATTGCATATTTGAAAAAAATTTCTAGAAGAGTTAGTTTTAAATTCATTTAATGTAGCACTTCGTTGACTCTTATTTAATGATGCTTTTCTCGTTTATTGGCAATTAAAAGCATTCCTAAAAAGTTGCTGATATTAATTGTACAACTACAAGCTGCACCACAAATATATCAGCTTAAGATGATTTTTTTAAATAATTATAGGAATATATTTACTTCAAAATCTCCCTCATTTTCTGTAGCAAAATTTCCTTCGTCCAAATGCCTGCATTCGATTAGTGATAATCAAGGAAGAATATTTTGTAAATTTTTATAAGCGTGCGAATCATGGTGGAATTCCATACTCAGTATTGCGAAATTTTCGTTAATACCTTTAGTTTTTCGGATGTAAATTTTGGAAGACTAGCAGGTCTGTAAATTTATGAAAATAATATATAATAAAGATACTGCTTAGAGAATGTATAATATATATCATTTTATTCACTGATGTATTTTAGCAAAATCAATGTGTACTAGTAATTAAATACGATTTTTAGTTTTCCAATTTGCAATAAAAAATTTGTGTAATCCGAGATCATGGAGTATCGTCCCAACCCACGATTAAAATACTCTTATTAATAATTTAAGTAAACTATCCTTTTCTCTTCTTTTATCTCAATTCCTCAACAGATGAATGACGAAGATAATAGAGTTCTAAAAAAACACACTAATAAACGAATCATTTTATTCTCCAGCTATTTTGAAAAATCGAGAATACAGATTTTATATTTGTAGTTTATGCTTTCTATTGCACTTAAATTTAGATATTGATTGCTATATGTTAAATTAATAAATAAATTTAGTTTGATTGAAAAAAGTTAATTGATGTAAAACATAAAGTGGTCTATTATGTTGCAGTCTAAGTGTATATTTTAGTGTTCTTTGGTAATTCTGGTTATAAGAGGAGATATAAATTTTCTGAGATGCATTGAAGGACAAAAATGTCTGGGGTCGCAATGATAAATATTTGGAATACCTTTGCAAATCCTTTCCAAATATTTGGCAAAAATTTGGCAATTTTTTGCCAAATTTATTTACTACTAATCTAAGTCACAATACACATAGGTTTTCTAACAATTCTCAGGATAAATTTTAAACACAAAATGAAATTTATATAAATATAGCGTCACTAAAAGTTTCAAATAAGTTATCATAGCAAAATGCAAAAACAAAATTTAAGTTGCAGAGTACATGTAAAATTTTCAAAGTGATGGCCAAATCATAGATCGTTGGATACGCCATTTAATCAGATTGCTTCATTTGAAGTCTTTCCAAAATCGAAGTTTTGAAAAATGTTTGAATTTTTGAAAATTGTTATTGATTTAATGTGATATTGAATAATAAATTGAAACTACTTTTAGGATAAATATTTTTGCTGAAATACGAACTATTGCTCAGCAAACTACAATAATCAATCATTTGAGCAAAATGATGTGACATTAATGCATATTCACCATAATAATATGAAATGCAATGAAAAATTAGTTATTTATATTTACACTCCTACGATGATTTATGTAAATGGAAATTATTGGTGCATGTAGCTTACACGCATTAAATTTTTACGTAAATAATACAGCTGTTATTCAGATTGCATGCAAACTTAACGCACGTATTTATTACGCCCTTGTCTACAATAGTAATTTATCAATGTTATTGTGAGTGTGTACAATTATGCCTGACTACACATCTTGTGTTGCCAAAGTGCATTCTACTATAGAAGCCAATGTCAGATCACGTTAAATGCAACTGTTGTTCGTATAGTTAAAATAGATTTATTATAGAATTTGAATTACTTTAATACTCTTAAATCACTATACACTTTTATTTTTATCATTTTTAACTCACACAAAAATTACTGCATCCAAATATACTATTTTCTTTTGAAAACATTCACTAAAAAAGTTGCATTGCAATATAGATTTAAATTTGAAAAAAAATTAATTGAATTACGAACAAAAAAACTCTTTCTCAACAGAATGATAAATTGGATTATAAATAGGTTGAATGATAATAGTTAAAACATATCAATTGTGTAAACATTAGCCACTTAGCAATTCATTTACTTCATTGTAATAGGAATCCAACATCTTCAAATTTAAGACCAATTTAATTGTCGTGCTATGCCAAACGAAAGCATTACAAGATAATTGGATTTCTACTTGAAATGTAAAATATTTGAAAAGTTTGATAAGCACAAGAAATTAAAATTAAATTTATTGCAAAATTCAATAAAAAAATAAAAAAAATAATTCAAAATTATAAGTGTTGTCGGCCACTAGGGACATTTTTGCCAGGACATCTTGAAAGAAAGAAAATGTAACCTTCGGCATTCAGTGGATAGGCAGGATTTTCCAATAGGGGTAATCTCAGCAGTGATCAAGTGACACAATATTTTTGAAATTCTACACTAAAAATGCATTTCGTCACCACATTTGTTTTAAAATTTTTTGATTTAAACAAAGATTTTAACCAAAGAATTCAATGTTGAAAATCTGACGGTGAACATTCTATCATATCCTCTCTTGTCCCAACTGTCAACCAAAAGTTCTCTAAAGGAAAACACTAATCTATCGACTGACGGATACTGTCTAAACAAAAACCGAGATCATTACCCAGATCTTTTAAAAGTATTATTCTTATTAATTCTTTACTGACAATAAATAATCAATGCTATATGCTATTGTTATAAAGAACAATCTGTTCATGCTATAAAAAGTATGAAAAGAATTATACAATATTCAGGCTATTCATACAATGATCATGCTATTCTTTTTAAGAATAGTCTGTATATCTGCATGTAAGAATTTAAATATAGTAAACTTATTTAAACAGTATAATACACACTCGACAGGGTAATCTTACTAATATCACCTTAATACTGGGGCGTACGTAGGATTTTCTGTCGAGGGGGGCATTGTAGTCATGATCAAGTGAGTGACCAAATGTGGGATGAAGGGCAATGAAATTCTTGAAAATTGACTCCAGAAATGCATTTCAAGACCTAAGTTCTTAAATTTTTTTAACAATTTCCCGAAAATTGGTTGAATTAATCAAGAAAAGTCCATTTTGAATATCTGACAGGTGTATTCCAACATGTCCCCCTTGTGTATGCACTATCTTGCTACACTTTTATCTTTGTTTCCAGAAATTCAACACATAATCTTAAGACATATTCAATATTTCTTAAAGGTGGACAGATAAAGGGTGAAATCAACACAAATTTATCATAGGTTAACACATGGTCATGATTTTCCTTAACCACATTCATTGATGTCAAAAATATTTTTACAGCATAGTTATTTTGGAAGCTTAAGCTTATATTGCTGACAAGTTTTCCATAGTGCATGTGATGTGACTGCATATTTTATTTTGAACACATATGCCTCTCTGCATGGATGTAGTTGTATGTGTACATTATTATTTATGTGATTTGATTAATAAATTTGCACAATATGCCAATATATATAATCTTAAATAATGTTAGTTTGTTCGATTTTTTGCTAAATTATAACAGGTTCCCTCCAAATTTTATTAACAATCACATCATATCATGATGTAGCATGCAAAGTTATTTCACGTTATTTGTTATTGCACAAAGTGAATTCACGCTGTGCTACTAGCAAAGGGTTAAANCGTCATCGCGCGCCAGAAATATTTCGTGCAATGTAAGGAAATGTTATTCGCCATTTCTGTTAACACTTAAACTTCGGCAATTTTCTATACCCATAAACAGTAGAATCAGTCATTTTTTACTTTTTAACATACTCAGGTATTATCCTCATGCTTAACCCTATCTAGGTTGGGGTAGGGTTATCTTAGCCCACCTTGCACATATTTGATCACTGTATTATGAAAAATTAAGATGATCTGAATGCCTACACATAATTTTACTCGCATCAAATTTAGCCCTATGCGTTTCTTCGTTTCTTTTCTCCTAAAAATGTATGGACCATATGTTGGATGGAGGTAGAATTTTAGAGTATTTTGAATGGAATCCTATTCCCTCCATTGGACTATATTTTGATTATGATGACTTGTCAATGAATAAGTATATGTTTGTAAGGTATATTTTTCGATTATGATCAGAAAAATATCATTTTGGTGACAGAAGTGTTCCTTACATTAAAAAATCCATGCCTAACTCTAAATGTGCTCACGTCAACAAAAATTATGCCGAACATTGGAATAGTAATAGATTTTTATTCAAGGTTAATGTTCAGGCTGATCACGTGAAAAATTAGGGACTGATTGCGTCACGTAACAGAAAATTCATGTAAGTAGATGGGGTAATTTAACCCCACACTAACATTTTAGGTATGTGAAAAAGCCAACCTAATTAGGTTTAGATATAATATTATTGGGAAAACATATATTAAGTTCTCATCTTTTGAAATGTTGACCGATGTCGATACTTTGCAAAATATAATCCACGGGTTTATTGCAGCAAGCTCGAAGTATTGCAAAAAACTGCAACTTGCACGTTCCTTTAAATTGTTTCGTACTGCACTTTTTCGCAACTTGACCTAAAACAATTACCCAAAATTTGTTTTTGTTTAAAATAATGATCTCAGGCTTCCTTTCCACCAAGCTGGACTTTAGCGGTTTGCGCATTTCTAACGCAATAATATATTAGCTAGGACTTTCCCAAGTAAAAAATTTCTGACGCTAACGGTTATTTTTCGGTTATTTTTAAGCTGAAACGGTTATGGGTATTAAAAATTCGTTTATTTTTGATCATTTTATAACGAAAATTGTTTCGGTTAATTTAATGACGAAAACGGTTTTGGTATTTAAATGGTTATTTTTGAGTAATCAACATTAGAGTCAAATTAATTTATTCATAAATTGATTCTATTATAATAATAATAATTGATTTAATCAAACCTTTAAAAATAGTTTTCGGAAACATATTATTCATCAGAAAGGCGTGATAGCAGATTTACTCCATTTTCTACAAGTTTAATAAATATTGTGTTAATATTATTAATTTAGAATAATCATATATAGCAGAATCAATCTTTTGATGAATATGCATGAATGAGAAATAGGCTTCACCAAGTTATTGGTGTAAATGATCTTGTATAAATGAACAGTTATTTCCTCAAGATGACAAACTGCTATAAACAGTAATGCCCTTTGAATAGCTGATTTCAATGGGTTAATGGTTGCAAGAGTGAGGGGTACTAAATAGTAACTAAAACAAATGCCTACAATGCAAAATTAGTTCTATATTCTGTGCATATTTTGCAAAATAGTAAGAATAATTTGTCTTAAATATGGTTAAAATTTGGTTTCAGAAAACCATTTTTTGGTTAAAAACCGGTTTGTGACTGGACATTTAACCAACAATTAACGTTAAAAAACTGTTTTATAACGATTTTGGTTATAAAATAACGGTTTATTTTTGGGTAAAGTTTAGTCATTTTTTTGCTTGGGTTGCACTGATATGAACAAATGACCAAATAAAACGTTATAAATCTTCCTGAAAAGAACTTGATTTATATTTAATGGTTTTATTCAAGTTGAGTGATGTAGAATTCCCTTTTGTTATATCTAAATGTTACAACAATTTTCGTTATCATCTTCCTAAGATTCATCTCTTGAATATTTAGATAAAAAATTTTCAAAATATGTCGTCACTTGAGATGTTCTCCCCGATTCATTATTTTTTAAAATTGCTTCAACCAATCCAAAGAGTTACTCTGGAAGATCAGTTTAACCAAATGTATCTGGAATATATCCATAGGCACGAAAATCTAATTCGTTAAAAAATTGTATTGGAATTTTTATAGCATAGCTACAATTAAGTTAACGATGACTGTGTAGATGTTAGAGGAAAACCAAGAAATTTATTGGCTTAAAATTAATGGATGCTTTGTTTTGTGGATGTACAATTTTGTGGTTCTTAATGAACCAAAATTGCTTAATTATAAAGCTGTATCTAATTATAAGCACATATGACATAAGTAGTTATTCTTCAATACATCAAAATGACGGACTCGGAGTTATAGTGTTAAAGTAAATTCATGTATTTTTTCAATCAGTTTCACCAAGAAACTCCCTTAGATACTTGGCAAGGTTGGAGCTCGTCTGCCAACTTTTATTTGCCTTGTAAGACTCCCTCATTTATACATACCATAGAAGTGACATCCACTTATACTTTACTGTTTTTGGAAGTTCTTAGCAATTCCATTCTAACGCTTGAAAACAAAATTTAAGTGGTGTCAATGTTAAAATATCTGTAAAGTGTATCATTAGAACTAATAAAGTTTTTTCATTTTGCCTTCAACGACAAGGAACCATATTCACCGCAACTTCCACTTTGCAATGTAGACAGAAAACTGAAAGAAACCTTCTCTAAGCATTGTATTTGTAATCTAAATTGCCTGCAAAGTTATGTTCACACTAAAATTGCCGAGTTTTGTGATCACATGTGCTAAGAAATTTCCATTGTGGTTAATTTGCCTATTTGGTGGTGCTAGAGTTAATTAGCATCAAACTGTTGCAAATTTCTATATTAATAAAAAAAACTAAATGTTTTTGGAATTTTAACTTTGCCTGATACTTGCTTTCAATAATTAGCATGGAAGTCGCAAGAACTTTAAAGTTTGATTTGGCTTTGCTTCCATGGGATAGTTGCCAATGTGCTTTTCAGAATGGCTAATTGGCTGGCAAGATTGTGAGGTTCACCTGAAACAAATATTCGACGGAGAACAAAATCAGAACGTCTTACATAATGATGAGGTCGAGGCACAATAATAATATAATTACGAAATTGCTGATGCAAACATTGTATACTGCTAAACCTGAGATGATTTCAGGGAGATGACTGAAACAACGCAGAAATGTCTGCCATAAAATCCATTCATTGTCAGCAACAAAATAAACTTATTATTTTTTTGATAAATATATTTTCTGTACATATACATAGATAACATATATTTAGATATTACAGTATGAAATAGTATAGTTTTGCCATAATATCCACTTATTACTAAAATCATTTAAAACCTGCTGATTAGAGGTGATACCTATTTAATTTTAATGAGAACGCTCTACCCCGAAAGCAATTTTCACAGCAAGGGTAGAAACAAGCCATAATTATTTAGCCCGATCCACAACCCATGTAATTTTCCAAAAAAAATTAGTCAAACTAGTTTTTCCTTGGTTCTCATATTTTTGATACAATAATCAATGCAATATGAAAAAATAATGAAAATACTACGAGGGCCATTAGTAGGAAGAATTGTCGAACGTATATGAAAAAACATCAACATCTTCTGATAAAAATATCATATCAAATTATTTAAGATACACAGATATACTGGTTGCAAGATCATTTAGTTAAAAAGTTGTGGACAACACTTCAGCCTCCAAGTAATTAATTTGCATCCTTGTTTTTTAGTGTCAACCCAGAGTTGTAACCGGGCCATGATTTCAAGCACGGCCAAGGCCCTGGCGCTTCAACCCATAAAGCAATCCCGGCCCATCCCGTTGCAATTGGCAATATTCTGACCCAGGCCTGTCGAATCCAAAAAATAAAGAATTTTTGCATCAACTTCACTTTTTTCAATTTAATAGAGTTCACTCTTGATTGCGTTAAGAGCTATCGGCTTCAAATGAGGATGCGTCCACTGCTGGAAAGATCGCTTAAAGGGAATATTTAAATTTTTAATAGTTGTATGGAGTTTTAATAATAGATATATGTTAATAGTACATAATTTTAAAATCCTACAAACTCTCGCAAACGTGTAAATAAAACCCAGTATATTGTCAAAGTAATTTAAAGTTTACGCCGGTACGCTTAAAATATGAATGAAATTGTTTGGCGCTTACTATTACTAAGAGAATTTTTTTAGTTAATTGTAATTATTGTCGCCGTCGATTTACATTTTGATGTATAATTAGTGAATTTAATATAAAAGAAGATACTCATTATTAATGTAATTGAATGCATATCTATACACCTACAATACTGGACTCGATTTTGTTATGATTCTATATACCTACTAGGTGTTGCCACGCTTTGAATGTGCTTACAATATTAAATGGTTAACTAAGGTGTGGTATATGCAAAAATTGTGCATAAAAATCATTTTGCCAATGTATGATGATAACATTTATTACCTATTTCCTTCCTAAAATAATAAAAACATAATGTTTAAAGTTTATTCATTTATTTAATATCTCATACAGCCCATTGAAATCCCCGTGCATAGCACGGGAAGTTTCCTAGTTTATTAATAAAATTTTAAGCAATTCTAAGCCCATTGTGCAGAAATTTCGGATCCGGCCCCGGCCGGGTCTGCCCCATTCTCTATAAAAGACACAATATATGCAGTCATTCAGCGTTCCAAGTACCATACTTGTTGAATTGTTACATTGTGCAATAGCCAACTGTTTTACAATCACAATGTTAATAAAATATTTGAAACATTATTGCCATTTGAATGGTTCATTAGTTGCAAACATCGAGCATTTGTGAGATTTTGCAAGCATCATAGGTATTGATCTTTATTTTTTCGCCATATTATAGTACATTGAAGCAAATGTTGAAATATTCTTTTATATCTTATTGAGTTGCTCATTATTTTTATGTGTATTACCTAACAACTTATTCATTGCATTAATGTATCAATTGATATATTCAGATTTCATAGATATTTGTAATCATTCATCGTTTTTACTAGTGCAAATTAATTTTAATACTAAGCATTGACTTTATATTAAAAAATCTCCAACTGATATCATATATATATATATATATATATATATATATAA
>CABFPE010000435.1:422485-456548 GCA_900660155.1 Hofstenia miamia
TATATATATATATATACATAAATAATCGTCCAAAATTCTTCCATAAAATTTCAAAAAATTAGTGAGAAATTAACTTGTTTTAGACATTAAATAAAAAATGAATAATACAATAAATATCTCATTTATTTTTAAAAAATAGTAGTGCTGGTTTCGGTTAATTAGTTCTATTTTATGCTCAGAATCTAGTGATTAAAATAATTGCGGCATCAAAAAAAAATAGTATATGTTGTAATTCTACATTATCATTCAACTTAATGCGAACACCGATACAAAACGTTATTTCTAGGTTTCTTTGCAATTAGGTAAATTTATTCACAATTTTGATTATGCAAATATTTAATAGGCAATTTTTATTATAATAAATCACAAACAAATATCTATTGCTCAATTATGACAATTGAAAAAGGCTTCAAATAAAAATGGAATATCTACTTTGTAACATTACATAGAGTCCCACCATTATGTATCTGGTAATACCAATAAGCTAAATTTAAAATGATTATTCTGCAGGTTAATTTTCCAGGATTTTTTGAAATTTTTTGAAAATTTTTGAAAAACCTACCAGTAATCAGCAGGTTCTTAATGCAGAATTGACTATTTTATAGCTAAGTATATTTTGAAAAATATTTTAAAAAATTTAGAAAGGGATTTAATCTTAAATCACCTGCTGAACGCAGTGTTGACAATTTGCAGCAAATAATCTTTACCTATTCTAAAAGTTAGGCAGATAATTTTCTTGGCAGCAATTATCAAATTATGTAAATTATAGAATAGGATTTTGCATTTAGTATTACGAAGCGTAATGCATCAATACATTTATGTGTGCAATTATATATATATATATATATANAGTTTTCTGTTTTAAAAAGTACAATTACTTCGCGCTGAAAATCGGTCACTTGCTCAGAAGTCATAATTAATGCTTATGAAATTATTTCTAAATGAAGCATTGAATAAAACAAAAATGATTTAATCAAGTTAGAATGTTAATCAGTTAGTTATGTTTATTAATTTAATAAAGCGATTTTGAAAGAGTTTGCAAATTTCTTGACTTTTTGCTGGGCACCCTGTATTATTGTCCACGCTTAACTGCAAACTAAGGATATCCTCTTAAAATTTTCTAAACTACATTGATCTTTGTTTAAGTCTACAAAAGAAAAGATTAACCTGCCAATGTTATACTCAAGCAGGAAAAATAATTTAAAAGTTAAACAAATAACAGTCGAAAAGATATGTTATCCAATACCACTGTTTAAATCAGATACTATAATTTATCTTAAACATATTGTGTTTAGGAAATGTTCCACTTCTTAAAAAAGCTTACGAAGAAAATGTGCGACCATTAATAGATTTGATAGATCAATTAAGAGAACTTCGATTGCAGGACGACATATCTTTGCCAACTGTTGTTGTGATTGGAGATCAGTCGTCAGGGAAATCATCGGTTTTAGAGGCTATTAGTGGGATACAACTACCTAGAGGTACAGGGATTATGACACGATGTCCATTAGAGATAAAAATGAAATCTTGTGACTATTGGTCCGCTAAGCTACATTACAACACCTTGGGTGGAGGAAGAGTGCAACGGGATATTTTGTTTCCCAACACAATTGAAACTGAAATTAAAATGGCTCAAAATGCAATGACAGAAACCGACAAGGATATATCTGATGAATTGATTAGTCTGTCTGTAAACAGTCCTGATGTACCAGACTTATCTCTCATTGATTTACCAGGGATTGCAAGATTACCAGTTAATGGTCAGGCAAGAGATATCTGTAGGAATATCAAGAATATAATTTGCCAATATGTTAATAGGGAAAACACTGTAATGCTTTGTGTAATACCATGCAATCAAGATGTTGCAACTATTGAGTCACTGAATATTGCAAGGGAGGTGGATCCATTTGGTAAGAGGACTTTAGGTGTGCTGACTAAGCCAGATTTAATAGATGAAGGCGCTGAAAAAAATATCATGGATATAATAATGAATAAAGTATATCCATTAGAAAAAGGCTACTCTGTGGTCAAGTGTCGTTCACAACGTGATATTAATGAAGACGTATCTGCTCATACATCTAGAGAAAAAGAAACGGAATTTTTCAATAAAAGCGAAGTATTTCAACCACTAATTAAAGAAGGAATTGCAGGAATAAAGTATTTATCTGAAAAACTATCTAAAGAACTACTAATTCATATAAAGTCAAGCCTTCCGCGCATACGTAAGCAGCTACAATCTGAATTAGCCCTTACTGAGATAAAATTAGAAGAGTTGGGAAAAAATACTCCCCAAACCGATTGCGAGAAAAGAGAGTTCCTTATTGAAATTGGAATGCAAATTGCAAGCGAAATTAGAGATCTATCTCATGGAATATATGACATAGATCTTCCTGAAAAGCATCGTATTTTTTCCATTGTTCATCAGAAAATTTTGCATCTTAATGAATTATCGGACAACCATCAAAAATCACCCTATGATGAAGAATTTCTTCGAAAAATTCAGGAGGCGCTACGTTTCCAGAGGGGTGTTGAACTTCCCTCATTTCTTCCATACAACGTGTGCAAATGTTTCATTTCAACTTTCTTAAGCAACATTAAAAAAGATGTGATGCTAACGATTGCAAATCTAAGTAAAAGAGTCCTTAATACACTTTCATACATCGTGGAGAAGCACACAGGTGATTATGAGGAGCTAAGGGATTCATATTTAAGAGAAGTGCAGAAGGTGCATTCTAAAATGGTTCGCAAGTGTGAAGAAGCAATGGGCATAACCTTTAATCAAGAATATTTTCCCTTTACTATAAATAAATCATACAATCATAATATCATCGTAGCAATTGAAGGTAAATTTTATGTTAACAAAGTATATTGTACATACATCGGAATATTTGATTTGGTGTTTGATCAATTAATATACTGTAACTCGGATTTTTAACACAAAAATTAGTATTTTATTTCTTATATTCAAATTTTATCAATTAATTCGTGAATGAAAAAATTTAGATTTGTAAATATATAAGGAATTTTGTTTTGGCTTAATTGCTGTAAAATAAAGAAAGGTTCTGCCGAAGTCAGCATTTAATGCACAGAGCGGCATAAAATAGTGAAAGATATGCCAGTGCTAAGCTCGTCATAATAAATGTGAATAAATTGCACATAGCAAATCAACAAGGCGAGAAATTTCTCTTAGGGGTTGAGAAAGTTCTAGAAGCACTGAATTTAGTTACAAGCAAACAACCTAATTTTTGGAGGTCATTAAAAGGTTGAGAAACATGATAAAAATAGCTAGTTTTCAGAACAGGGTGCACATTGTATAAATATCAATGTGTTTCTTAATTTTGCTTATTAAAAAACGTTTGAAAATGTGATGAAGAATGAAACTCTACGTTTAAATNTTATATTCAAATTTTATCAATTAATTATATATATAAGGAATTTTGTTTTGGCTTAATTGCTATAGAATAAAGAAAGGTTCTGCCGAAGTAAGCATTTAATGCACAGAGTAGCATAAAATAGTTAAAGATATGCCAGTGCTAAGCTAGTCATAGTAAATGTGAATAAATTGCACATAGCAAATCAACAAGGGGAGAAATTTCTCTTAGGGGTTGAGAAAGTTCTAGAAGCACTGAATTTAGATACAAGCAAACAACCTAATTTTTGGAGGTCATTAAAAGGTTGAGAAACATGATAAAATTAGCTCGTTTTCAGAACAGGGGGCACATTGTATACATATCAATGTGTTTCTTAATTTTGCTTATTAAAAAACGTTTGAAAATGTGATGAAGAATGAAACTCTACGTTTAAATTATGATGTTAATCGTAAATATCTCTTGAATAATACAACCTTAGCTGAGATGTAGGAGCTGCTGAGTATCCATAAGTTGAAATGGGCTTGGATGAAGAGGAGAGAATTTGCAAAGTTATTTTTCAGAATAAGGGGCACATTTTTGCATAGATGTAAAAATATCAATGTGTTTCCTAATTGCGATTTTGAAAAAAAGTTTGAAAATGTGATGAAGAATGAAACTCTAGGTTTACATTACGATGTCAGTATCTCTTCACTAATACAAACTTAGGTGAGATGTAGAAGCTGCTGGGTTCTCATAAGTTGAAATTGGTTCGGATGAAGTAGTGAGTTAGGGCTGCTCTGGCATTAGTACACTTAAACTAAATGTACGGACTTCTAGCTTCAGACAAACTTTGGCTTATATATATATATAAATAACATGTTGATTTAATAGTGAATTCTTATCGGACGTGGGTTGAGTAGGTCTCACTCATTTTCAGTCCTCTGAACCTAGCTCTTGTGGGTTGGCGACAAAAACTGGGATTCAACCAAGGCATACCTATATTTCTGAGCATTAAATTCTTTAATTATTTTCACCTGTGTTACTGTAAATTTTATGAAGTGTTTTAAGCAATAATAATGAAAAGTTTGTTGGGGTATGTCAGGAGGATAATGCAGACGCTCAATGTATTATACCAAGTCTACATATTACACTGAATCGTTGTGTTCAAAAGCTTATAGTAAAGTAGCCTTTTTTGCGAAATAATTAACTTACGGCACTTCGCATGCAGTTCTAAAATTTCACAAACAACTTTTTAAAGTTTACTTGATTATCACAAGTGCTCATGGACCTACACTGAGTGTGTAAGTACGTACCATATGAGCAGACTTGTCAACGAGCCGACATTTCCAAGCCCGCCTCGGNTTAAATCATTTGAAGATATATATATGGCTCGGCTAGTTTAAATTTTGAGTATGTTTGGTTCGGCTCGGCTCGGCTCGGCTCGGCTCGGCTCAAAGAATTTAGAATTTTTTAGATAGCTCTTCCTATTGTTTAATAAACATTTCTTAAATACGATTATAAGAAACTCATACTGACTGCAAAAAATAAGAAAAATCTCCATAATCAAATTTACAAGCAGAACTATAAACCTGCTTTGCCTAAGATAGGCTCGTTTTGGCCTCGTTGTATATCAAATACTGTGCTCAAGCTCGGCTCGGATCGGCTCAGCTCGTTAGAAGCTCGGCTCGTTGACAAGTCTGGACAGCAGCTGCAGGTCAATTGTTTGATTAGACGTTGCATAGCATAGCTGATTTTAAGATAAAATACATATATATTTAAAAATTAATTAATTATTCATTGATTTACTTATTTTATTTATACTGTATTCCGGGGCCATAGTTAAGGCTGTGCATTGCACCCCAATAAAGGATTTCGATGGCACCACGAAATGAAAATCAAATTACATTTGGAATAAGGCTAAAAATGATATAATATATATATATNTAGGCTCGTTTTGGCCTCGTTGTATATCAAATACTGTGCTCAAGCTCGGCTCGGATCGGCTCAGCTCGTTAGAAGCTCGGCTCGTTGACAAGTCTGCATATGAGCCACGATGTGATATGCGCGTTGGTGATTGTACACTACACACATCTTTGTTTGTCTGTGCCTACCAAATTATTATCAATAAATCACAGAAGTAGTATTTAGGCATACTATATTATACATATAAATAACTGCTTAGCATTTGAGGTTCATTGCATACATATTTTTTTATGTTGGGGAAAAAGTTACAACTCACTAAGTTACAAAACTCAGATTGTAACAATTGCAAATCACAACAGCAAGACACAGGTTCAAATTGCACAGGAATGTCGGTGTTTCAGAGCAGGTAATAAGTTCCGTATTGCAGAAGTATCGGACATGTTTATCTACATCATTTGCTAAGCATTCTGGCCGTGTAAAGAAGACAACCAATTAGATGACATCATGATCCGGGAAGTAGTGATTGCAAATCCATTCACGACGTTACCAGAACTGAAGGCTACATTGGGCGTGTCCGTTGTTAATGTGTCTACTCGCATAATTCAGTGTTGTCTATTAAATATATTCTGCATGACGGCTTGGAAAGCTGGGAAAAATCTGTTGTTGTGGTGTAACTACATGCAAGAATTTGACGCTTGAAGAATTATTTGGAATGAGAAATCCACATTTTTACATGTGCATGACACTAAAGGACTGGTAAGATACCCTCTTGATTTATCTAAATACAATCCTGCATTCATAAAGAAGCTAATCAAGCACACACAATTAATAATTTTATGGTGTTCTTCAGCCTCTCAGAAAGTGGTTGCCTTTATTTTCTTAATAGGAAACAGAAGATGAGTTCTCAACTCTATACAAAAATTTTAAATGAGAAGCTGCCTCGTATATTAGTCAAATACCAGTAGCAGGATGGTGTGCATTGCTACACGTCAAAGATGACACTCGCGAGGTTTCAAGCCAATGGAATTGAGTTCTTGAACTAGCCTGGTGATGGCCCAGACCTCAAACCCATCGAAAACGTTTGAAATGGTATGAAGCAAAAGCTCAATAAGGGATATATTAGCAATCTTCATGAAATGAAAGCTCAAATTAATCGTACATGGTGCCTGTTGATAACGCGACAAGAGTGTCAACGTCGTGTGTAGTCAGTGTCACGTCACAAAAATGAGGTGATATGCAACAAAAGCTATCCTACCAAATATTAGATTTATTCCAATCCTGCTCTGCTCCAATGGCTTATGTTGCATCTTAGGAACCAAAATAACTGAACTTACTTTTAATTGAGATAGTCATTTGTTTATTTCGTTATGGAGGATTGAAATATCCGATTTTGTAAACTCTGTCAAGCATGTACTGCCATATGCCTATATACATCGCATCTAGTATTGTAAAACAGGCTGTCACCCGTATTAATGCGATATGAAGTAATCTGGCCAAATTTTTGAAATCATGTTGAAAAATTTTCAAAAATTCTGTTATATCATAGACTTTTGACCACCCCTCTAATATTGTACATATATTAAAGAAATTTAAAAAATTTAAAATTATTTTAGATTTGGAAGCTGCTCTCAAAAATGAAACGGAAAATATATTTTGCAAGAATCATGTGCATATCAAAAAACTGAGCATCCTTGCAATAATATATTGCCTTTGGCCTCAAAATTGCATTTGGCCTCGAAGGATTCGAATCCTTAGTTGTAAACCTCAGCAATGCATCAAATGTAAGATTGTAGCTTTTTATAGATATATAATAGAGTCTATTCAATTTTGCTAGTATAATGCTTACAATTTACAAATATTGTTGAATTATTTTGATAAGAAGGATTTTAAATGAAATTAAACAAATATTTATGAAGTTTATTTAAGACCTACGAAAAGTGTACTTTTGTAGGTCGCGGGTTTATTCAAAATTGCTCTAATAAGTACGTTGCCAGAAATTGATCTTCTGAAAAACAGTTCAAGCTATTACGAAATTTTGTATGTTGGATTTTGAAACTTTTTATTTTTTACACTTTGTGTTAAGCATTAAGTGTTACTTAATCAATAATTTTATCTTAGTTAAAAAAAAACCTATATTTCAATTTAATAACCTATCGTGAACATCGTGATAGTATCAACTGAATGTTTGATAATTTTTGAGCCAGAATGAAATTTGAAAATACTATCTAATGTTTAAAATTAAGGCCTACATCTCATTATATAGTCATGAAGCGCATGGGTGAATTGGAAGGGATTTTAAACTGTTGTACATAATGTTTAAGAATTATGATTATAATTCATTTACACTTAGGCATGAAAGAGAGTGGAATCAATATCAAAACAAGTGATGAAATTATGGCAGAAAATGTATGTAATTATATTGAGGTCGCTTCCTCAAGATTAATGGATAATGTAGGCATGACGATTATATACCACTTACTAACACAAAGCTCCAAAGAAGTAGAAAGATCTCTAATCAAGGTTGCCGCTGATTCAGCCAATTTTGAGATGATTCACGATGATCCCGAAGTTGTGAATAAACAGAATTTCCTGAAAGCTAAAATTGACCGGTTACAAAAAGGGATAAGGAAAATAGAAAGATTTTAAAAATTCTAAATTGATTGATATTGGAATATTCAGATAGAAAACAAATTTAATCAGTGTATTGTCATAGCTTATCTTATAATTATATATGGTCAAGACACAATGCAAAATTAAATTTCAATTGAGATGCCTTTGAAAATTTGTGTGCATTAGAATCAGCATTTTATTAGTGAAATAATATTTTTGCAAAAAATATTTAAATTCTATATCTGCTATAATTTTTCGAATACATTAAGCATTACTACAATGCACTTATATTTGATTGAGTTGAAGAAATATAGTTAACGAAGCCATTCTACACGTGAACAAATCGAACATAAGTTATTGCCAAAATCCATTCAACTGTTTCAAATTTGATGTCAAGTTACTGTAGACAAATTGCAATTTTTGGCAGAATTAATCTTTTGTAAGTAGGTTTAGTTTCAAAACTGGTCAATCTCTTGATCGAGTGAAAGCCAATTTCCATTAGTTACATAACACCATTGGTTTATATTAATGAAATAATACAAGCAGGTTTTATATAAATGTTGCAAGACATGTTAAAAAATTTTGCACATGCTTACAAACAATATACAACTCTATTACTAAATTTTAAAATTTAATAAGTCATTAGTATTTTTATAATTTTCATGATATGAATCAATCACAGTAATGAATTAAAGTAGTGATTATCACTGAATTTCCAGAAGCTTTCTGAAATGATAATTTTGGTAGTAAATGCAATTTCAAGAAACATTTTTAAAATATCATATAACATAAAATTTAGTGAACGATTTCAAGAATTTGTTATTTTCAATGTGACGATATAATAATGGATCTAATGAGTGGCGTAGCGTAGGCGAGGCTGACGGGGCAGCCGCCCTGGGCGCCAAAAACGTGAACTACGGAAAAAATACTAGGTAATATATGAAAAATGTATAATGTAGTTTATTTATTTATTTTGATATTGCATAACTTTTGAAGTTCGAATCTAGTTCTATGTGCGAACCAAGCAATGAATCATGAGGCAGCAGCATCCCATCACTGTCTGGCCTAATGCTGCTACTGTATATGTATTTAATATATTATGTTTGTTCTATTTTTTGAGAAGCAGATCACAATACCACTTCTCTTTTTCTCTTTGTACACTCAACAGTGCATTGTGGCATAATCCATCAGAAGCCATGTGTGGTCAAAATGAGAGAAAGAATGGAAGTAACTAAGACTAAAATGTAATATTGATTAAATTGTACAACACGTGGAAATAATAGATTATTTAATTTGCAAAATGTTTGAAGCAGTTTGATATATAAATTAACTCAGTAGTATTTGGCAAACGTCAAGATGTCCAAACAGCATACACTAATTAACGCTGACGTTGCGTAATTAAAGCAGAACAAGAAACGCGAGGGAAAATTGTAAACAGGCTTCAATCAACAGGTACTAGCCGAGTGTTTGATTATTTACTTAAATGTGCTATAAATATATGTTGATTGTTAGATTCACTGATGAACGAATTTTATTGGATTTACCTCATTACTTTTTGTCAGGTTATTTAATAGTTACATGGAAAGCTAAACATTCAAGCACTAGAGTAATCGTACAGTGGTCCCCAAATACAACAAACGGAATTCTGGAGCAGCCTCACACTCAGCCTTTCAAAGTGCAGTGAGGGTGGTAGCTGTAGATTTCTCTATGTGCTTATAGGTTACGAATAGGGATAGGGATTTTTACGTGTTATAGCTTTCCTATCTTTCATTGCTTGCTGATTATTATGATTACTTTTAGACTGCTCTACATGTTTACTGTACAGTTCTTTTGTATGATTTATTTACTATCTAGTAATTTAGTGGACTGTCAACTGATTCACGAACTAACTTTCTTTCCAACTGCATTGATTGTTCACATGTATGAAGGGCTAACATGTATTACTATAGATGTAGGGCTATTATATGTAAGGAAAAATAACAAGCTAAAGCATCACAGTTGCATTATTTCCTTTTATTTACATAGTTGATAAATTAGAACGTTTACAGCGTCGATGTACTAAGTGGATTCAAAATATCGGAAACTATAAAATTACTTCTTAACCTCAACTTATTCCCAATTCCTCTACTATTTCAATTTTATGATTTACTTTATCTAAACAAACTTTTAACAAACCGCTTGGATCTCAATGCTTTGGATTATTTATCTTTATATTACCCAAACCGCCCAGGATTACGTTCTAAAAATTTTAATCTCTTTCAAATAACACGTATAAAGAAATCAAAGACAGCTTACTTCTATTTTAATCGCATCACTCGCTTGGCTAATTTTATTCATATAAACACAAACATTAACTTATTTGACGATTACAGCATTGTCAAAAAAAATCTCCTAGATTTTTGCAGATTACATCTCAATTACACTTTTAGTATTGATATTAGATGCACACACTATCTTGTTTGTCCATGCAAATCATGCAAATCATCTTGTAGTTCATCAGTCCATAAATGACTTTTGTTGACTGTTTAATATATTTGTAGACCTGTATTAAGGTAATAAATCTATTTAATAATAATAATAATAATAGTCATAATAACAAGGAAAATCAATGCACTAAATTATTAAGTTATCATACACACACACACACACTATCACTGAGTTAACCATCCACGAACTGATTCACCAACTGGTTTCCACTGCAGAGTTCAAGTAAAAGCTGGAGCCATTACCAATGAAGATGTCTCTTGATGCGCATAGAACAGTGCTGGGTTTCGACCCTGTATTCCATCCACTGCTCTCAAACTAAATGTACCATGATTAGTTAAGCATTCAGGAACACTAATGCATATTAATTCAGTTAATTAACTATACAACAAGTTAGGTTGAGAGAATTTAGGGATCTGTCACACCCTAAGCATCGCATAATGAATTAGCAACTTTTAAGTTATTGCGAAATTAGTGTTGGCAAGATTCTACGTGGAAACCATGACAGGCGCTCAACATGAGCGAAAGAGAAGAAAATGGAAATTTAAAGAAAATCCTAAAAGTCGAAAAACAAAGGAAATACCTAGAATTAGTGTGCAAAGACGATTAGTTCAGAAGAATGAAAATCTAATCAAAGCCGGAATAAGGGACTAACACAATTGAGTAAAGATAGTTGTATGAAGAAAACCTTATCAGAAATACAGTTAAAAACCAGAATTTTAAACAATGAAAAGACAAAAAGACAAAACGAATGTAACTCCTAACTTAAGCACAAAAAAATTTTTAGAAGGGAACCAGCAAACAATTACTCAAAGCTATCAATGACAATGGTAAATTCGAGGAAAAAACAAAAGACTAGAGCAAAGACAAAAAAAGGCCAAAATCAAAAAACCCCAGAAGATGTTACATCCCCAGCAGAACTAGTGCTACAGCCAGCACAAGCAACTAGAGAATTTACTATAGTTGAGCTTACCAATATAATTGAGAACAACAATAGCAAAAGAAGAGAATTGACAATACAGATAGAAAAATTAACACAACAAATGTTCGAAGTGGAGGTAGCAAATTCCAAAAAAGAAAGACATATTGAGGAAATCATACAAGATACAAGTGCAAGATTGATGGAACAACGAAATTTGTTCCAAAAACAAATTGAAAAGTTGATGGAGGCCAATAAGGAAATTAACACACAAAGCAAAAAGTTACAACAACTTATTTTTATTTTATTATTAATCTTTATTTTTAAAATCCTTTGCACATAAAATCGATGTACAAATATAGTATTAAACACTTATAAGGATTTCAAATACAGTATTTTCTTCATTAATTAATCTTGGTTGCGTTGGAATTGATTGAGGTCTTTTGTAATTTATATGTGGTTTTTCTTGATTGGCCAATTCCAAATATTTCTTTTCCCTTTTACTCTCTTGTAGTTAAATGTGATCTTTAATTATAAGTGCCATCTTAAATATTTCCCATTGTACAAGTTCCCACCATTACCGCAATCTTATGAGTCAGATGCATGAGGAAAACGTAAATCTTAGAGAAGAAAACATCTCAAAGCAAATAGACATTGATAATTTGAAAGATGAAATTAGATTAATGGTATTAACTAATGAAGAAAACGAAAATAAGGAAGAAGGAAATGTCAAAGTGATAGAAACAATAATAGCTGAAAAGCCAGAAAAGCTAAACAAAGCAATACCAATAAGAGAGACGCCAATAGAAATTTACAAACAGTGTCAAACTGAGGAAGAATCATGGAAAAATTAGTGACTACCATAACAAAACAGGTAAAAGAAAATTGCAAAAAACCGGGAGACTCAAAGCCTATATTCAAGGATGCTCTGCTGTCAGAGGAAGAAGACATAGACACACCAGCATGTAAAGCAATATTCACAGGAAGGGTTGATAGCTATTCACTGACATTTAGTGAATGGGTCCAAATGTTTGAAATGAGTATGAAGAAAAGAAAGCTTACACAGAGACAACCTCAGCAAGATTCCCTCTTTACTTGGGGGCGCAGCATATCAGCACTATTTGGTGTTGGACATAGAAATGAAAACAAATTATAAGAAATTGTTGGGAGAGTACCAACAATGTTATGATGACGAAAGCTTTAAAGACCAATATCAGATGTTACTAAATGATATGAAAATGAATAAGAGAGAAGATCTACATAATTACATGTCCCAGGTAGAAAGATTGTTAAAGCTAAGTTCAAGAGAATGAACATATTCAAAATATGACTTGTTTTCACACATTTGCAAGGGACTACTGGATCCAATTTGACAACAGTTTGAAATAAAGTGTGATGCTGATGATTCCTTAGACAGAATGATAAGGAAAGGGTTAGCTATAGAAGTGACAATGGAAAACAACGCTCAGATAAACAAAAAATCAGCAATGGTAAAGGCATGGCCATTATCAATGACAAACAGTACAGGAAAAGAAGATATGGAAAAACCCAGAGATGAGATTATAAAAATAAAACTGAAAGATGGTACAACAAAAAGAATAAATAGAAAAGACTTAAAATGCCAAATGTGCGGTAAGAAAGGCCACACAAAAAAATATTGCAAGCAACAAGTGAATTTAATCGAGGAGGAAGAAGTATATTTTGAAGAGGAAGACTTACTAGATGATGAGGATGAAGAAGAACAAAATGAAGAAATGGACAGTGATACTTTAAACTAAAAGGAGCGCCATCTCCAATAAAACGTGCACCTGTTCTAATCATAACAGACTTGATCAAAACAAATACAATCACAGTTGTAATTAATGGAGTAATTGTCAAAGCAACTATAGATATGGGAGCAGTAACATCAATTATTACCAACAAGTGTGCATCAAGGATAGGATTTGAAAGACAAAATCTACAAAAAGAAAAAAGTAGGTTAATAAATGCATCAGGAGGTTATATTGACATAAAAGGCAAACTGCAAGAGGTAAAAATTTAAATAGTGAACACAACATTCTCACAAACATTTATGGTTATAGACACAGAGAAAAACTCATTCCCATACGAAGTGATACTGGGAAACGATTTTCTGACAAATAACAAGTTCATCATAGATTACACGAATAAAACAATATCAGTACAGGAAGAAATAGTAACAACCAATGACGAAGAAGAAGAAAACACAGAGGTGATACAATTTCAATTAAGTGAGGATATAAAAATATTACCAAATAATTGGAAAATGTGCCAGATAGAAACAGGAAATGATATGAGTGCAGAAATCATGATATATGATCAGAAAGGAATTAATACGAAGAAATTATCAATTCCGTCAAGCCTGTGCACAGTAAAGAAAGGTAAAGGTACTACACCAATATTGAATGCAACTAACCACATAGTTAACATAAAAAGAGGCACCCTTAAGATAAAAGGGAAGAGGTGAATAAGACAATTAATATGATAGAAGAAGACACAGAGTATCAGATACCAGAAATTAATGAAATGGAATATCAGCATCTGAACGAAAGAGAAAGGGAAAAATTGGTCAAAATCCAAAAAAAACACTCAAAAATATTCAACTTTGGAGAGATAAGTCTTGGAAAAGCAGTGGAAGAAACACACAAAATTATAATGACCACAGATGAACCTATAAGATTACCATGTAGGAGAGTACCAGAAAATTTGAAAGAAAATTACAATACCANTTAAATTAAATCAAATGTATTTTGATCACTAAAAGATTTCTATAGTGAAAAATTAAAAGTAGAAACTCTGCATAAAATTCTAGTCAGACATGGGAATATGAGTCAGCCATAGAATAGCAATATTAACAAATATATGTACATTTGAATTAAATCAAAATTTTCAATTAATTATTTAGCTCTATATNGAATAAGACAATTAATATGATAGAAGAAGACACAGAGTATCAGATACCAGAAATTAATGAAATGGAATATCAGCATCTGAACGAAAGAGAAAGGGAAAAATTGGTCAAAATCCAAAAAAAACACTCAAAAATATTCAACTTTGGAGAGATAAGTCTTGGAAAAGCAGTGGAAGAAACACACAAAATTATAATGACCACAGATGAACCTATAAGATTACCATGTAGGAGAGTACCAGAAAATTTGAAAGAAAATTACAATACCATTCTGAATGAACTAATAGACAACAAGATAATAAGACCTAGTGAAAGCCTGTATGCTGCGCCGACGGTCTTTTTCAAACAAGGGAAAAAGTACAGGCTGTGCATAGATTTTCACAAGCTCAATGATATTACAAAGAAAGACGCATACCCACTTCCAAGGATAGCAGATATCATATATGAGGCTAGCAAAAATAAGTATTACACCTGTATAGATCTATGTAATGCATATTAGCAGATGCCAATGGAACCAAAATTATCGAGAAGACAACTTTTATAACGCCATATGGTCTGTTTGAATGGATGTACATGGCTTTTGGATTATGTAATGCGCTGGCTACCTTTCAAAGATATGCAACAAAGGTGCTCAAGCAAAATAACAAAAAAATTGAAAAAGGAGTAAGTGCATACATAAATGATATTTTGATAGCAAGTGATACAATCAAAGAACATATTGAAAAACTTGATAGAAAGTTAACAATTCTGTATAATGCAGGACTGCATGTAAATGGAAAAAAATGTGAAATTCTGAAAACAGAAGTAGTATTCTTGGGAAGACAGATACAGAAAGGAGAGACAAAAATGAAGAGCAATGCAAAAGAAATGATACAGAACATTAGTAGTCTGAAAACAAAAAAAGACCTACAGAGAATAATGGTATTTATAAACTACTATGGATCTTTTATAGCAAATGTAGCCCATAAGACAAACAAAATGACGACATTGTTAAAGAAAAATAAGATTTTGGAATGGACACGGAAAGAGCAAGAACAGTTAGAGAACATAAATAGTGAGTTAAGTAAGATGACATCACTGAACCACCTGACTATGAAAAGGAATTTAACTTAGATTGCGCTGCAAGCAATGTTGCCACAGGTGCATGTCTGGGGCAGATAAGAGATGGAAAAGAAGTACCTATACAGTTCTTCTGTAGAAAACTCAAACAGAGTGAAGAAAATTATGGATCAACTAAATTGGAAATGTTGGCTAGTGGAAAATAATAAACATTTTCATTATTTCTTGATAGGGCAAAACTTTAAAGTAAGAACCAATAATAGCAGACTAGCATGGTTAAAAAAATTTTCAGATGATAAATCGTCAATAGTGTCATGATGGATTGAATATCTTAATAAATTCAAGTTCACAATAGAACATCAAAAGGATAAACTACACAAAAATGCAGATTTTTTGACGGCCCTACTAGATTATCAAAGAGATATTGAAAAAATAGATGGCGAAAAGAAACAATTTCAATTCTTACCTCATAACAAGTATAAAAAATTACCCGAAATTAATGCAGATAAGAAAGGGAACACAATAATGCCCATAACAATCAAAGAAGACATCACTGAGAATGACATAATTGAGAAACAACATATCAGATATCATTTTGAGAGAAATAATAGAAAAAGTGCATGATGAGAAAAGGATTCTAGGGAAAGAAGCTAATAGCTATTTCCAAAGATACAAATGGAAGGTAAATAACAATGGACTTCTATATGTTGACGGAAAAACGCTAAGAATAGCCATTCCTGAGTACTACAAAAGGGAATTGGTAAGAAAAGTACACGAAAACAGACATGCAAGATTCATAACAACAAGTATTAGAAGGACAGTGGAAGACATAATTAACAAGTGTACAATGTGCCTGATAAACAACAAAGCCACTTCCCAAGACAGACGGCACCACTGGAAAAAATAATAGCGACTGCACCAAATGAAATCGTGCATGTTGATTTGGAAAAATTATCACAGGATGATGAGGGGTATCAATACATACTAGTATTGGTGGATAATTTCACAAAGTATGCACGAATGATCCCATTAGATTCGACAATGGCAAAAATAGTGGCAGAGAAAATCATGAAGGAATGGATACTGAAATTTGGACCAATGCAAACAATAGTATCAGATAGAGGAGTACAATTCGAAAGTAAATTATTCGAAGACATGACTAAATTAATGGAAATTTTAAATGAAAAAACAACAGTGTATCACCCACACACGAACTGAGCTGTTGAGAGACTGAATAGAACTATGATTAAATTAATAAGAGTGTTAACATCAAGAATATGAGGTAGAGATTGGAGAGAGGTCATAGAAATGGTAGAATATTTTTACAACACCTAGGTACATTCAACAACAGGGATGAATCTATACAAAGCCATGTATGGAAGAGAATCCGCAACACCTATATCGATGCAATACCATGCATACTCCAACAAACCGAATAACAAATATATAAGAAAGTTCAAAGAACAAATTACAGGAACACATGAGCAATGTGTCACAATATGAAAAGATCTGCGATAAGACAAGAAAGACCCTGTATTCCATCCACTGCTCTCAATCTAAATATACAGTGATTAGTTAAGCATTCAGGAACGCTAATGCATATTAATTCAGTTAATTAACTATACAACAAGTTAGGTTGAGAGAATTAGGGATCTGTCACACCCTAAGCATCGCATATATCCTAAGAATGAATTAGCAACTCCTAAGTTATTGCGAAATTAGTGTTGGCAAGATTCTACAGCATTAAATTCACTCTATTTTATAAACAATGTGTGTCTATTATTCGCTCATTAAAGGGGGTGTCATACGGTTAGTCTTTAGACTAAAGTCAAAAGACTTTTTCAATTGAAAGAAATATTAAAATTGATTTTGATAAACTCATTGATTCTTTCGCAAGTTATAAATCAAGAAGATTTTAATTTTTTAAATAAAATTTAGTTGTTACGTTTTTTATTGTCAAATTATTGAGAAAATTTAAAATAACCTAAATGTAAGATAAATCAAGCGCAAATATGCATGCTACGCCATTGGTCATAATTTGAAAGCACTAATGGTTCATGGGATATTTTTAGTTCTATATTTTAATAAATACCTTCAATATATCAAAAACATTATGGTACCTATAAAAGATTTACGTAAAATATCATGACAAACATTGCTTTCTGAATTAAGAACACCGGCTTAGAATATCATTTCATTATATCAAAATTTTTATATAAAGTCAATGTATGACATTAGGCGTATAAAGAATTAAAAATCGTAGTAAATGATGGCTACAATTTTAATTTCTTTGCTTAGCAAACACATTGCAAAAATCTATAAGTTAGGAATGTTGAAATACCCGAGAATAGATATTTGCTTATTATAAAAATTCATTTTCAATAAAGGCCAAGTTTCAAAAGTTGGGCTTCTCTTGAAATGATATTGACTACAATTTAAGCAAAAATTTGAGTGTGGAATGCTAAAATATTCGGATGAAGCATGCTAAACGGGCTCACGAACGATTCAGGTCTCTGTGAGAACTCAAAATTTCTATTCGGGTCTGCGTCCATTTGAGTTATGTTAACTAAATATTGAATAGTACATTGCGTGCTTGCCTCATTGAGAAAAACATATACACATGTTGTTTCAGATTGACTGTGTTACTATATACGAGCACTCTGTGTAAGCGAGTTGATTTTGAATTGCAATTTTTTATTGGCCATTGTTATTCATACAAACATTTGCCATTTACACCACAACAAGAAAGTTTTATTGCTTCAACATGGATCTCTTGGCAGTGTTGGACTGGTACACTGTAAATCTTGAATTTCGACGTCAATATTTAATGCCCCCAACTAACATACATTTGATAATGCACTTTGGTGATCACTTTAAAGCGATTCAAAGCTCTTGTCCTAATAAACCAACTGAAGCCAGAAAAGTTCAAATTCCCTTCGATAATGAATCAGATTCATCATTACTACCATTGGGTGAATTCTTCCAAAAACCCTAATTTATAAAACATTCAAATCAGAGTTGTGCATAGCTGTCTCAGTCCTGCATCGATCAAACATTGCAAATTTTTGCCTCATCAAGATGACTCGTGTTCGTGATTTGATAGTTATTTCGAGTGATGAAAACTTTCTTACATGAAATGCAGTGCTGAATAAGCGAAATGTATGCCAGTTGTCCCCCGTAAATCCCAATTGAGTTGTCTCCTGTAAAAATCAATCCACACAAAGGCTCATGGTATAATGTGGAATTGACAACGATGCATTCCTGCCACTGCATTGGCTTCATCATGATAACCTCAAAAGAGTTTCTGTTAATGCTGCTATTTATGTGGATATGCTAAAGACTGTTATTTGGCCTGCCCCATGTGGCAAAGCTACAAGAGGTTACTTGTTTATGCACGATGCACTTACATAGCAGAGTCTTGCAGGAATTTTTTTCAGAAAAAATTTGGAGAATAAGCTGAAAACATCTAGCCTGCATCATCCCCAGATTTAAATCCACACGATTTCTAGATCTAAGAACATGCCGAGTGTAAGGTAATAGTGATACGTTGTAAGCCCCAAGCCTTGATGCAATTGAAGAACGTTTATTTAGCGATGAAGTAATGGCATGTCTCAAGAAACAACTCGGAAAGTAGCATTATATTTCAAACAAAGTTCAATGCTTTGTTTACAAGGAAATGGAACGGAATTTCAACACTAATTATAATTTGTTTGACTAACTACGCTATCATGACATCGGGTACCAGATAAAACCGGGGTTTCGGGTCGGGTTTGAGTACAAATATTAGATTCAAGTCTTTAAGCAATGACAATGAACTGCTGTTTCCCTCTTAGAAGATGATTAATGTTAATGATCATTTGATTGGACAGCGATCAAAATTAGAAACTACTACGAGAGGACCGCGGGATTGTTCAATGATTTATATTGTAGATGCGACTATGGTTATTGAAATTTAACTAGAACTGCAATTTAGCCTCCAACTCCAAATCACTTATAATTGATGACAATCAAAGTGTAACTTTCAAAATTAGATTTTTTACTTAGCAATCACAAGATAATTTCACTTAATTTACAAAAATGGAGGTATAGAATTAACATTAAAATAGAAATAAATAAATGTTGAAGTAAATTCAGTCAATTTAGTAAATTCAGATGTAAATTTTTGTATTTGGCTAACCTATATTGATCAGTTTCAAAACCTTTAAAACTGACCATCTGTAATATACTGTAAAACACTGATTCAATTCGTCATTAAGTCAAGATTTTTCTTATAAATTTTTCACACTACTAATATGATCTTCAAGATAATTGAGCGACATAACATCAATTGCATTGTGAGCATTGCTAATTGTTTTTGGAAATGGTAAATTTTTTAGATACTGATTTATATGCTTTAAATTAAAGTTATATGCAACATATGCAATAAAAACATATAAATTTTATAATTATATCATATTCTGCTTCCCCCATTAATATGTGAAATGCACGCCACTGCTCTATTCTAGAATATTCTCGGGATTATAATTAATTTGTATTATTAATGGTCAATATGAGAGATTTCGGTACTATTTTATTACGTTATAATCCATGTCCTTATGCTTATTTCTGATTGGTCGCTAGTTTTTAGTCGTCCATTAGCATGTCCTTTTTTAATTTGAATTCTTAAATTGATGCTTGATCGTCTGCCTAGCACTTTTTGTGCGCTGTAAATATTTACCTTCATTGTAAGTGTTAGATCTGATACTGTCAGAAGTTAGTTTAAGTTTTGATTACCCAACGATCAGTTGTATTGCTTTTAATTAGATATTTCCCTAACCACTGATTCACTAACCTTTTAGATATAATATATTTTCCCAAATTTGCTCTTACTTTTTGGTTATCTTATATTGCTTTATTCTTATTATTTTATTTTAATGTTTAATATGTATAGCAGTTATATATAGGGCATCGCTTCGGGTACAGCAACGCTATTGGTAATCGCAACTGACTGCCAATAACACTTCTGTACCCTAAGGGATAAAGTAGGTTTTAGGGGAGTAAGCAGTGATGACCAATTAAACTAATAGTTTAACTATAGTTTAACTAATTAGTTATAGTTAAAGTTAAATTAATTTATTTCAATAGTTTAACTATTAACTATTTAGTTAAAATGAGAACGAAGTTTTTCAAAAGCATCGTATTTGACGGAAAATCGTAAAAATCGACTGAAAATTGAAAACTTGAAAACTCATTTGATTATGGTTGGATATGATGATAAAATGTCATTCGAAATTGTTTGACGTGATTTTAGAATTTCACCCATTATCGTTTGTTATATCTTACTTTAATTCTGATTAGTTAAATCATTCTGAAGCATTCAACAATTTCTGATTTTATTGCACTATTTTTGTCTCTCCCTTGAATCTACGTTTACAACAAACCCTTGTCGCCAACGGGCTAAGCATTTTTATGCAAACAATCTCTTGCCTATTCTTTCAGTCTCAATTTGTAAGTAGTTAAACTAATCAGTTAAATTAAATGAAAATAGTTTAACTGGTGAAAAATAGTTAAATAAATTTAACTGGTCAACACTGGGAGTAAGGTTTTTTATTTGCATGTATATAATAACAAGCCAGTGTAGCCTTTCAACTTTTGATGAGTTGAGCGTAGAGAATAGGTTTTCATCTCAACTATCAGAAAATTACAATGATCTTTCTTCTCTGGGTTGTTATTGGAGTATACAATTGGTTCAACGTTACTTTGCTAAACTGCAAGTAAGAAGAAAATTGCAATTTATTTCTCGTTTGTTATTTGTTTGGTTAGAATGCTCCAATGTGGAAGGAAGTCTCTACGAGGGAACATTCTACACTATCCATTCAAATGTATGATTTATATACAATTTGTCAAGAAGGTGCATAAAACACATTTTTATTTGCACAGCCTGGTTATGCTTAACTAAATTGGAAAAAACCAATAATGGCTAGCACTAAATGCGAACATCCCCTATTGTGTAGAAGTATAACAATAAATAATTGTTTCGTAACTATATAGGATGACACTCTATAGATAAATGTATTAAAACTGAAATTTGTTTACCAAAATTGATTTAGTTTAAAGTTTATATGGTCACTTTTTGATTTATTTTAAGGTCAACAAATAGTAATAAATAAATTATTTTAAATATTCATTTTATTTGTATATAATAGTTTTTAAAATTAAAATTTGATGAAAGATTTTTCAATAAAAATGTTTGGGAAGTGTAAAAGCTAGTGCCGCTTATTTTCTAAAATTAGTTCAATTTGGTGGCTGAGTGAGTTGAAGCAAATTTTACTTATCATTTGCAATAATACATAAAAGGATATACGGCATATGCATACTACTTATGCTGTTTAATTCCAGTAGCATTCTTTGATTTTAATTTAAGTTGCTGTTAACATTTTTACAAAATTTTGTCAAGTAATCCCTAATCAAACAATTTGCCAAAAACTCTAAAATTTTGCCAACTGACATTTTGGCAAATATCTAAACATTTTTTCAAAGGATTAAACACTATTAATATTCTTTGAATAATCATGAATGTACAAGATATTGGGCCTTCCATGAGTTTTTTCAAATTTTATTTTATATGAAGTTGTGGAACCAAATAAATTATTCATTATCACGTTGCATAAACTATAAATATGAACGCGTTTGATTTTCATTTCGGTTCAAAATTTTTGAAATTACAGCATAAATTAAATTAAATCAAATGTATTTTGATCACTAAAAGATTTCTATAGTGAAAAATTAAAAGTAGAAACTCTGCATAAAATTCTAGTCAGACATGGGAATATGAGTCAGCCATAGAATAGCAATATTAACAAATATATGTACATTTGAATTAAATCAAAATTTTCAATTAATTATTTAGCTCTATATATCACCATTTGTGTTATCATATCCACCCTATTAAAGTGCAAGTTCGAGCACATGCAGGCCTACAGAGAAGTTGAAATAACTTTGAAATTTCACGAAAACGATATATTATTACAGAATTTAATTAATTAAAAATGTTGCTGAAATTTTAAAAATCCCAAATTTTATAAAAATAAGAAGATATTTCAATAACTTTTGCTAATTGGCAATGACAAAATCCCTTTTAAAAACCAATCAAAATAGTTATTCTACTGTATTTACTATATTAAATTTGCGTTTTACTAAATAAATTCCTTATTACATTCACAGTTGTTGCATTATTTATATAAAATATTAAATTAACTTTGAAAAATTCCTGTCTACTGCAAATATCGTTAAGGTCAAAAAGCTTGTCCCAGTCCAGTAGTGGTTTTGTTCTTCGTTCGGTTTTTGATCAAACGCATAGTTGAATTTCCGCAGACTGGCCTGGACTCGAATATTAGGGTAACAGCACAATCTTAAGTTTCACGGTTATCACAATCTCACTGTAATCTAATTCCTACTAGAGACTTGCGAAGCTAGAAATTTTGGTCCCGTTCNAATGGCTAGCACTAAATGCGAACATCCCCTATTGTGTAGAAGTATAACAATAAATAATTGTTTCGTAACTATATAGGATGACACTCTATAGATAAATGTGTTAAAACTGAAATTTGTTTACCAAAATTGATTTAGTTTAAAGTTTATATGGTCACTTTTTGATTTATTTTAAGGTCAACAAATAGTAATAAATAAATTATTTTAAATATTCATTTTATTTGTATATAATAGTTTTTAAAATTAAAATTTGATGAAAGATTTTTCAATAAAAATGTTTGGGAAGTGTAAAAGCTAGTGCCGCTTATTTTCTAAAATTAGTTCAATTTGGTGGCTGAGTGAGTTGAAGCAAATTTTACTTATCATTTGCAATAATACATAAAAGGATATACGGCATATGCATACTACTTATGCTGTTTAATTCCAGTAGCATTCTTTGATTTTAATTTAAGTTGCTGTTAACATTTTTACAAAATTTTGTCAAGTAATCCCTAATCAAACAATTTGCCAAAAACTCTAAAATTTTGCCAACTGACATTTTGGCAAATATCTAAACATTTTTTCAAAGGATTAAACACTATTAATATTCTTTGAATAATCATGAATGTACAAGAAGTTGTGGAACCAAATAAATTATTCATTATCACGTTGCATAAACTATAAATATGAACGTGTTTGATTTTCAATTTGGTTCAAAATTTTTGAAATTACAGCATAAATTAAATTAAATGAAATGTATTTTGATCACTAAAAGATTTCTATTGTGAAAAATTAAAAGTCGAAACTCTGCATAAAATTCTGGTCAGACATGGGAACATGAGTCAGCCTTAGAATAGCAATATTAACAAATATATGTACATTTGAATTAAATCCAAATTTTCAATTAATTAGTAAGCTCTATATATCACCATTTGTGTTATCATATCCACCCTATTAAAGTGCAAGTTCGAGCACATGCAGGCCTACAGAGAAGTTGAAATAACTTTGAAATTTCACGAAAACGATATATTATTACAGAATTTAATTAATTAAAAATGTTGCTGAAATTTTAAAAATCCCAAATTTTATAAAAATAAGAAGATATTTCAATAACTTTTGCTAATTGGCAATGACAAAATCCCTTTTAAAAACCAATCAAAATAGTTATTCTACTGTATTTACTATATTAAATTTGCGTTTTACTAAATAAATTCCTTATTACATTCACAGTTGTTTCAGTATTTATATAAAATATTAAATTAACTTTGAAAAATTCCTGTCTACTGCAAATATCGTTAAGGTCAAAAAGCTTGTCCCAGTCCAGTAGTGGTTTTGTTCTTCGTTCGGTTTTTGATCAAACGCATAGTTGAATTTCCGCAGACTGGCCTGGACTCGAATATTAGGGTAACAGCACAATCTTAAGTTTCACGGTTATCACAATCTCACTGTAATCTAATTCCTACTAGAGACTTGCGAAGCTAGAAATTTTGGTCCCGTTCCGCAAAGACATTTTGGTCCCGGTATCCGGTTCCGTTCCGCAAAAGTTGGCCCCGGTCCCGGCTTAGTCCCACAAAAAAATGATATGTAAAAAATGATGTATTTTTGTCGTAAATCAAAAAACGATAATAAAGTGCAATAAAAACAAAATTACAGCTAAACGTAAACATAAAAGTTCATTGACACGTGTGGAATCAAGGTTACATTGCCTATCTGTAATGGTCATTCAAGCAGCACTAAATGCTTACTCAGTACTAGCCTCTGAGTCTTGAATTGAACGGCACAATCGAGCAATTAAATTTAAATTTTAAGTTGCATTATCCTAAAAATGATAAAAATTTAAATCTTCATAAATATTTAAATTTTGATAGTCCCAAAATTCACTCGTTTTCTTCACATGTGGTAGCATTGTGATCATCAAAATAAAAAAGACGATGTTTTCTTTTTTACCAGTAGGTTGATGCTATATGATTAAAACAATAGCTAAGTAAAATGCTTTTTTAAAAAGTGCATGTTACAATAAGCATATATACAAAATTACAAATGCCACTAGTTGGTACGGACCAGTCACTAAGATGTGACTATGAAGTAACAGTTCTCAAGGTATTAATCATCAAGGCTGGCGACGAGGCAAACGTGTTCGTTACCATCATGTGACATCCTCCCTTCTTACTTCCTTATTCAAGAGATGGAACTGTAAGAGTTGATTGTGGAGGCCTTCTATTTCTCTGCGGTCTTTGATTCAGCTATTCCATTGGCCTGAGGATATCTAGGGCTGCTATGGTGTAGGGCTATACCTAGTCTATCTGCAAACACTTTAAAATCTGTAGAAGCAAAATAGTTACCATCTGCTACGATTTTTTGAGGGATTCTGTAGACTGAACAAATATCTCTCATCTTCTCTATTACCGATTGCATACATGCACTATTTTCATCATCTGGTTGCGAAGAGCAGCGGTTAAATACTGTAAAATTATGCATGATGATGTCATCTTTGACGTATAGCTCATATTTAATCTTCTCTAAATTTTTTAGTTCACGGGATTTAAGAAGCCTTTTTTCAGGCCATTTTGTTTCTATGAATTTGATGAGTTCATTCATTTCTGGGTCTTTTAAAAGTTCCTTGCGAATAAGCAATAAGTTTAGTTGCTCTGGAGTTGATAATGAATGAACAGCTATTTGCAAGTTTTTTCCAATTTATTTGTGGATTTTGATGGCAAGTTAAGTCTTGATAATGTGTCTGCTAAGAATAACAGCTTTTCAGGGTTGTACTCTATTTCCAATAAAGGATATTTCTGCAGAATAACAAAAAGACGTTGAACTTGAGAGGGACAGGTTGACAAAGGTTTATGCTGCAGACATTCAGGCGGTTTATGATCAGATTCTACAATTATTTTTCTTCCATAGGTATATTGTGAAAATGGGTACATGCATATGTAATTGCTAATAGTTCTTTTTGAATTTGTGCGTTGTTCTCTTCAGTGTTTGCTCTTTTGAATAAGGCATGCTACAATTGCTGACTTCAAGGCATCTGCTTGAATGGTAGCATGGAGTATGTTGTCAAAGTGTCTCAATATCGGATCTCATGTTAAATAGTGTTAAAAGTGATTTCGAGCTGTCTCATGTTGCTGATCCATTCAAATGGGGAATTCTTTTCAGTAGATATCCTAGCGGAGTTGTAAGTGCTGTATACTTTGGAGTGAATTCTGATAAATAATTAGTCATCCCAAGCAGCCTTTGAAATGAATGTTTGTCTTTTGGAGTCACAAACCTCTTGATAACTTCCAATATATTTGGGTCTGCATGAAACCCGCGATCACTGACTATGAACCCCATATACTTCACATAACTTTTCATTAGTTGAATTTTTTGCCGATTGAACTAGCTTTTTCTTTCCATGGTCTTTTGTAACACTGTTTTTAATATTTTAATGAGTTTCTCTTTTGTTACTGTTGCAATGCATATGTCATTGCGATGACATCTTCTATATCTCGAAATTCCCAATCAATCATGTTTTGTGATTTATCTCACAGTGACTATAATCCAAATGGCAATATTTTCCAGCAGTATCGACCAAAGGGGGTATTACAAGTTCACAACAGAGATGAGCATGTTGTCAATGGTTCGTGCCAATAGCAATTCGATAGATCAACAACTATGAAGATCTGCTTTCCATTAAAATTTCCCTGGCTCTGTCTTTTAAGGGTGGGTAATGATAATCCCGATTGATTTGACTGTTCAGATTCTTGTTATCAAACGTTAATCTAAGGACGCCTTTATATTCTTCAACCACCTCCATGCTTCCAATCCATTGGGTAGCTTCATCTACCATTGAAATTATTCCAACTCTTTCTAGTTCATTTAATTTGTGATTAAGCTTGGGTATCAAAAAAGAGGATGCAAAAGGGGACGCATAGTTGGTCTTGCTCCTTTGATTAGTGGAATTTCATAGGTGTACTTGACTTTGCCATAGCCTGAAAATCAATCTTTATACTTGATTAAAATCTTTTTCAAAATGTCTTTGACTGGCCTGGTTTCATTCTGCATAGTTATTGTTTTCCGGTCACAGTCGAAAAGGGGCATTTTGTACACTAATTTCGATGAACCTCATTATTTTTTTGTTTTTAAAAGGCACTACCAATACCTAAGATGGCTTTGCTATCAGTTTGAACAATGAGAAACAGGCAATAACTTCACATTATTGCGTCCAATAATTGCTGGCAGTTAAGCTTCATCCTTAATGGGAATTTTCTGTTTTCCATATCCTGTCAACCTGCCATATAAAGGTCCTATTTGAATCTTGTTCTTCGTACTTCATTCAGTTTCCTTTAATGTTGAGTGGGTAGTCTTGAATTTTAATTGTACTCTTAATGTCCCTTTTCACCTCAACCTTTTCTCTTGAAGTGTTAATTGTGTCGCATTCATATGTTGATTTGATTTTGCTTGCTACTTTCTCTTATTCATCTAGATTGTGAAGTTCTTTGTCTCTCTGGTAGCTGCAAAGTGGTTCAGCTTACCACACTTGCTGCACATCTTTTCAAAAGCTGGACAATTTTGGGGACAATGTTTCCTATCACATTGTCGACATTCTAATTGCGGTTGCTTACAATTTTCATTTGCGTCAAATTGTGTCAACTTCTTGTTTTATGGTTGAATGTTCGTCTTCATTTTGAATCTGTTTTAAGTGCTCCATAGTTTCTTCTGCAGAATAACAAAATTGAGTAATTTTCTGGCGGTCAATGTTTGGCTTTCTAAACAGTCTTTCTGGAAGGCGTGCATCATGTTGTGAAAAAATTATTCGGTCTAGAGTAAAGCTATCTTCAAACTGGCCAAAGTTGCAATTCTTTGCATGTATTGTCAACATGTTAACGTATTGGTCAATTTTACAATTAGATCTAGACATCTTGAAAAATTGGAATTTTTTGAATAATACTATTGTGCCTCGCTTAAAGAATTTTTCGATCACATCATTGAAATCTTTTTGCTTTCAGTTCTTATCCAGTTGAAGTTATCAAACACTTTGTTAGCAGTCTCACCAATGCACCGAAGCAAAATTCAATTTTCACTTTATCTGGCTACTCATCTAATTCTTTTCCACTTCTACCATTCCACTGCAATATTTGAGCTATCAATATCAAATGAAGATGGCTTTGTTTTGAAAGCCATTACTTCTGTCACCATGTATGATTAGAACAATAGCTAAGTAAAAGGCTTTATTAAAAAGTGCGTGTTACAATAAGCATATATACAAAATTACAAATGTCACCAGTTGGTACGGACCAGTCACTAAGATGTGATTGTGAAGTAATAGTTCGCAAGGTGTTAATCATCAAGACTGGTGACGAGATAAACGTGTTCATTACCATCATGTGATAGATAGGATGTAGGCAATTTTTTACTATTTTAGTTAACCCAGTGATCATTTATAAGTCTTTCGAAAATCTTTATGGTTTTGAACAAATGAAATTTGACATAATCACAGATCAATCAATGCTGCTATTCAGTGAAATACAGTTTTAGGAAATTATATTAATAGATTACCTTGAATAAGTAGCAAAAGGTTGATAAGACTTTTCCAGCCATCTTTATAGCTTAGCAATGACAGGAATCACAATATTTAATTAATTAACTAAACAATATTTTATAAGCTTTAGTTGTTGTAGAGTGATGTTTTCTAGAAGAAGAAAATATTTTTGGTCGCAATCCCGTCCGGCAACAATTAGTCTTGGTACCTGGTCTCCTCCGGCGGGACTGGATATCGGTAATATTACTGCAAGTCTCTAATGCCTACGTGTTACTCATCTAATATAAATCATTAAAATGATAGGTTCTATTACATGCATTTAGGCAGAACTCATAAATTTTACGGACAATATTATTAAGTAATAAATAAGAGTCTCATTTCTTAGAAATAACGCATTGAAATGGGAACGGTGAAACAAAATGAAAATTATTTCAATTCCCAGTGTATAAATTTTCTCGACAGACTGGTAGACAATATATTCACTTCAACAATCTAGTCTGCTGCATCAGGTGAGAGAAATCTTCGTTTTCTTTGTAGTTTTGTTGAACTCTCTGCAAACACTAGTCCATAGATATTGTTACAGCATCTTTCTGTGTTTCATTGTTCAAAAAACCACTTTAAGAGGCCCTAGGTCAGGTGAAAAACTTTTTCCAATAGTTTTTATGCATAGAGAATAGATGTATAGAGGGATATATCAAATTAAATTCAATTAAAACAAGAACAGTTAATATTTTCAAACTTTTAAGTTTCTTAAATAGAAATATGTTTATTGGCATGGGGTAAATTTGCCAAAATGCAAAAGTTTTCCTAACATTGACTCTGAAATTATGATTAAATTGTATTGAATGTTTTCTATTCTACCTTAAAGACTATTTAGAATAATTTATTGCTATAACACTACTTTTTAAGGAATATATAAGGATTTCCGAGACAAACAGCAAAAATTACAATGAAAATTGATAAATCGTGTTTATTTAATTGTTCACTTGCAAAAATATTATTGGTGTCCGCTGTAAGACAAAGCCTTTAACATTACAACTGTGGCAATAAACATGTGATAATTTCAAGTATTTTTCGTAATTTCTCATTGCAAGCAATAAAGACTGCAGGAGAAGTTTCCTAAGATGGTGTATTTCTAAACATTTTTATTTACAATAATTTGACGATTTTAAAAGACAATAAAAAATTTTATATCCGTATTTCTTGAATTAAGGTGTTTGGAAATGTGGCCTTAAGACTACAGTTCAGTGCTGCAATGCGATTTGGAATTTCCACCCTTATTACCACTGGAATGGAAATTTGAAAGAATATTCACCAAAGCTGTTCCCACAACGCGAAACAATTTACTGAAACTGAAACAATTGAATGAAAATGTTACGAAAAATTAAATAATTATGCAATCGGTTTCGCAATAAATTCTGACAGTGACTGCAAATAGCCTGGAACGTTATTAAACAAATTAGTCAATTACAATTTGCTATACTGTTTTGTTGCAGAACTAAGGAAATGGCTTGCAGAGGAAGTCGGGCTAATTTCAGAGGAATAATAATTCCAAATCCAGAGCTGAAAGAGGAACGGCTCGAGCTGCATAGGCAATTTTTTAATCGTGTCACGGGCTATTAATTTTAGAAATTTGCAACATGATAATTACAATATTTTTGTTTGATTTCTAAAATTCTGAAAAGCAGAAAATTTCTCAAGATTTCAAAGAATGAAAAATGCAGGACAAAAACGACTGATTATCACTCAAAATACTGTTCCAAATAACTCAATAAATGCAACCCATTTACAAGTTTTGTCATAAAATCAGCACAGATTTACAAATGTTGCATCCGTGTATTTAATTGTTTGTAATGTTTATAAAATATACCCCTAAACCTCATAGAAATTACTGAAGCTTAGTTTTTAAAGTTCGACTCTAAAATCTGTATTAAGAAGTAATTTCATGTGAGAAAAAAATAAGTTTTTTGACTCTCTATATATTATATTTCCCAATCATAAATTGTTGCCATTTGGCAACAGCATGCCAAATAGGAACTTGTTCCCACTTGGCAACAATTTTAATTTTAGTCTTAATCGCAAATATACTCAAATAATTTTGTGTTAGCATCATTGCTCATACATATCTAGGTAACCATTGTTTTAAATAAGAAAATGTTTTTATATAGGCATATATATTATCATGTATTTTACAGAAAATGAAACAAATATAGCCTTTGTATTATACATATTTTTATAAATTTCCGAGTGATTGTATTTGGGTAGTTCAGGTCGAAATAAATCATTTGATAAATATTTATACTTGTCATAACTGGAAGTTTGTAGACATAATTAAATACTGCTGTTTTTCAAATTTTCAAAAACTAAGAAAAAAGTTCGCTATGTATAACGTACTAGATAATGGTTAAGATGTGCAAATCAAAGATGTGCCTTAAGCTGGCCCAAAACTGCTTCAACAAATGTAGAAGGCCGAGCCATGGACCAAAAATATTGCACCCTTACACTTCTGAATGTCAAATAGTGTAATATTTTGTTTATTTAAAACCACTTTATTACTTGAAATAACTGCCTTTTTACACAAGCCTTTAAATAAATTGTAACATTTATCATACAGTAATAGGATTTATCAAAGATAGTTGCTAGTAGTCATTTACAGCACGCAAAAATTGATTGAGATGCTAATTGGAAAATTAGGTATCGTTGATAATTTTACGAAAGCAGTGGGAATTGCCAGATGAAATTAGCTGAAACTTTAGGGAATAGACTATTGGAAATTTTAGCGCATCAGTTTTCACGTCAACCTTGCACATTCGCGAATCAAGGTAGTCGTATTATTTTTTGCTAGGAAAACCTGAAATTACCTCTACACAAGTACGCTTTCCAAATATTGTGTGTTGGAGATAATCGGGGATTTATGTTCTTTTCACCTATTTGGAAAAAGCTAATTACCTGACTGCGCGCGAGGTGAAAATTATCCAGAAATTATTTTCGAGACTATATATTGTAAATATATTATTAAAATTATAGGAACTGATCAGCTGCAATTTACAATAGCAACTATTATAAAAAGTTAGTCTTAGAAAAGGTAATCTTACATAAATATTTGATGGTTTAGAAATAAATTTGATTCAGAGTTTTTGAACCTTACATTGTTATATACAATCAAATAACTGCTTCTGTGGGATCTTTAGCGATGGACTATTTGCAATATATTATATGTATATATGTATATATAATATAATTAAATTTAACTAAACGGGACAAGACGCTGAACCTTTGATTTTTGGTGTAAACTAGAGGAAATGCAGTATAATCGAATAGATATTTACTAAAATACTGTCAATTGAATAAAGTTATTGATAACTTCCTTAAAGTTGAATTTATATAATCCTATTCATGCAATGAAATTTCCAATCTAAACTTCAGCAAGATTGATGCCACATTATTTTCACTTACTCTTATCAAAACTATATGTGTCTTTGGAATCAGGCTAAGATTTTATTGCAAGTAACTGTTAACTCTTCATAAAAAGGTTTGTAAGCACTTAGTTGGAAATGTCGGGGTTACTCTACCAGTCAACGGACTGAAGAGTGGGTGGCAACAGATCAGCTCTGGCATTTCCCCTAGAAGTGTGCAGCCGGCTTAATCATGCTTGTCCTCTGGCGACCCCTGGCACGCAGAGTGCTGATCTGTGTTGAGTCTGATCAGCAGAGAGTGAAGCCGAAGGCCGAGCTTCATGAGAGGGTTGCGCCTCTCTACAGCTTTCGCCAACCAAGGCTACTAACTGAGGTAACTCGTGAGCACCTGCCTCTGCCTGTTATGGAGATCCTGATTATTTAGGAGATATTTATACACTTGAGTGCAAAGCACCAAGTGACGTCCTAAAATCTCCGTGACTTAGAATGTCGGATCATAACTAAAACCCATGACAGAGCAAAGCTCCCTCATAGGTAAGGCTCAGCAAATGCTGGCCTGGGCCTATCTAGAGGCCAGAGACAGAGGAAAATCCTCTGTATAACTGCCCTCGTAGACGCACTCTACGGCTCTGGGCATAGACGTCGCCGTCTGCTCCACAGAACAGACAGTCTCACATCATCGTCACCGCCCCCATATGTGCAAAGCACACATGGTTGCACCTTCTTATACCCTATTGTTTAACGTCCACTTTAGGTTCGGGACTCCGCAAAGAGACGCGCCCATCAAGTATTGGCTCAGCGTCTCCGCCTACCCAGGAACCACCACATGGAGGTTACTCTCCAGGACGATTCGGGCGTAGCCCTTGGGTTCCCAGTTGGAAATGTAACTTTTTAAGCACCATTTGTTGTGTATTTTCTTTTTAAAACAAAAACTGTTCATCATTGGTGATGACTAATCATGCATGATAAAATAAGTTGGGTTTAAAGTTAATGGCCAAAAGTGTTCCAAGCGCCACATGCTTGTCTGTGATTTGCGCAATAAGCTCAACATATATCAAAGAAAATACATGTCATTTGTAGAACATAGCACGCCAACTTCATAGAATTTTTTGGACTGATGTTTACTAATGAATAATTGTCTTATCTCACAAACTGATATTTAGATGAAAATGATTATCTACTCAAAGGTCTAAGCAATTAAAAACATTTCATTTTTTTCATTAGGAATGTAAAGCTGATCAAGTGGCAGAATTGCGCAAATCTGGATATTTCACATTTAAAATTTCAATTCATAGGCTTAGTCGCAGAAATGCCAAAAACTTTGGAGTTTAACAACAACAATACTTCATGAAAAATACTTAAACTAGCAACCTAGTTTAAAAAAAATATGTTTGGCAGGCAAATAAACTTCATTCTAAATGTCATGTTGATGCCAAAATACTAAGGATCTTACATAATTGTAGCAATAAATAATTCTATGTACTAACACTTGGAAAATTCGTTCGCAACTATATATTCTTTAATCATTTATATCCCACTATAAGATATTCTTATTCAAGGGTATTTGATATCATAATTATATTTAAGTCTGATTCTCCTTTTTGACATTTTTTGAAATAATGAATTCAAAGTGAAGAAACTGATTTTCTGAGAGAAATTATGCATATTTGACTGTCACTACACTACTGAGATACGCATAGTAAAAACTGCAGGAAATCAAAGTTTTTGTGCATTTATTATCTTGTCCTTAATAGGGATTAGAACTTTTGGAACTGTTCACCACTTGTAAATTATAAGTTTATTATTTGCATAAATTTTTGAAAATTTTCTGTTGCATTTACTAAAAGGTTTTTCTTACAAAATTATAAACTATTTTAATTTCAATTGAAATTATCCTTCAAATTTGGCCATACTCTATTTGGGCATTCACATAAAATGACCTGCAGTAACTCACAGGTTGCATCACCAGAGTATGCTAAGTGCAATGAAAATTTAGTTTAACTAGAATTCTCTAGTTACTTTTGAAAGAAATTTTTTACCCCCTGTGTTAAATATATAATTAGTGACACTACATGTAATTGTAGAAATGTAAGTTCACTAGATTATCAATAAATCAAAACCATTAGAAATTGAAGAAATACCAGGCAAAATTATTAAATTTAGAAGTTCTAATTGCAAGGCCCTCATGACAAACTAACCAAAAGGTTTAGACTTTTTTTTTATACTCCGATAAATAAAATTGTAATTACTAAATATTACAGAAAAATGTTGCTAATGATTGACCAACAACAAATGCAAAATGATAGTTCTCCTTCAAACTCGAAATCATAAAGCAAAATTTGTATTCTATGTAATAATGATAATGTCTTCTTTCACCAAATTTCAGACTGTATAGGTTTTTAGAGA
>CABFPE010000435.1:464549-478640 GCA_900660155.1 Hofstenia miamia
AGATAAAGCAGAGATGTTGGAAGACAGGATCGACACTCAGAAGTAGACGTGCATATCCAGGAACACATCCGCCAGCTGCATCTTACCAATGGAACCACTAATGTGAGATAGAGAACAACCACGGAATGGTAATGTGAATAGCAAACTCAGTGTAATGGGATTTGCAACTACTTAAGAATTTAGTGCATTGATTGTTTTTGTTATTATGAACTGATGCAATAAATGAAGTGGTGAAACCTTGCTGCTGGAATAGCTTATTATGAGGCCTTACATGTAATAACCCTACATATATAGAAATGTATAATAGCCCTTGATACATGTAAACAATCAATGCCGCCAGCGGAAAATGGTAACCAGAAGTCGGCCAGAGGTCTACCATATAAAACATTGAGCAACATGTAATGACTATTAAATAAACTATGTGTAATAGAAGACAAAAATATAATCGTAATAACCATTTAAGTGTAAACACTGTTAAATCATCAATCATCATGTAACATAATGAATGTAGTAAATAACTTGGGTTCATCGGTAAAATAGTTGACATGTAAAACCTACAGGCTGCGATAACACTATCAGACAAGCAATGACAATCAGGAAAGCTATAACGGTAAAAAACTCCTATACCTATCTGTAACCTAAGAGCACACCAGGTAACTACAGCTGTCGCCCTCCCCGCTGTGGAATAGCTATTAGGAGGCTGCTCCAGCATACCTTTAACCGGATGTGGGAACCACCATACAATTACCCTAGCTCGTAGACGTTTAGCTTTCCATCAGAATATATAAAATAACCTGACAAAAGAAAATGAATCCAAAGTAGATTTGCTCATCATTGATTACATCCTGTTCAATATATTTATAGCACTTGGTAATAAACAACTAAATACTCGACTAGTACCTGTTAATCTTTCTTGTTTACGGTTTTTCCCTCGCTTAATATTTCTGCTAGATTACGCAACGTCAGCGTTAATTTGACTACGCTGTTTGACCATCTTTTGTTTTGTCAAATACTGTCGAGTATAATTTTAGATATAATTGCACAAAACATTTACAAAGTGAAAATAATCAATCCTATCATGATTTACATTTTAATCATTATAATCAATAATAATTTTAGTCTTTGTTTCCTTCATCTTTTTCTCTCATCTTGACCAATCATGATAGTTTGATGGATTATGTCACACACGCCAGCTTCAAAGCATTATCGGACTGATGTTTACTAATGAATAATTGTCTATCTCACAAACTGATATTTTGATGAAAATGATTATCTACTCAAAGATCTAAGCAATTAAAAACATTTCATTTTTTCATTAGGAACGTAAAGCTTATCAATTGGCAGAATTGCGCAAATCTGGATATTTCACATTTCAAATTTCATTTCATAGTCTTCGTTGCAGAAATGCCAAAAACTTTGCAGTTTAACAACAACAATACTTCATGAAAAATACTTAAACTAGCAACCTAGTTTATAAAAAAACAAAAAATATATTTGGCAGGCAAATAAACTTCATTCTAAATGTCATGTTGATGCCAACATACTAAGGATCTTACATAATTATGGCTATAAATAATTCTATGTGCTATCACTTGGAAAATTCTTTGCAACTATATATTCTTTAATCATTTATATCCCACTATAAGATATTCTTATTCAAGGGTATTTGATGTCATAATTATATCTAAGTCTGATTCTCCTTGTTGACATTGTTTGAAATAATGAATTCTAAGTGAAAATACTGATTTTTTGAGAGAAATTATGTATATTTGACTGTCACTTCACTACTGAGATACACATAGTATAAATTGCAGGAAATCATAGTTTTTGTGCATTTATTATCTTGTCCTTAATAAGGAATATAACTTTTGGAACTATTATAAGTTTAGATAAACTACGGAATATTTAAATGTAATTATTTGCATAAATGTTTGAAAATTTTCTGTTGCATTTACTAAAAGGCTTTTCTTACAAAATTATAAACTATTTTGATTTCAATTGAAATTATCCATCAAATTTGGCCATACTGTATTTGGGCATTCACATAATAAAATGACCTGCAGTAACTCACAGGTTGCATCACCAGAGTATGGTAAGTTCAATGAAAATTTAGTTTAACTAGAATTCTCTAGTTACTTTTGAAAGAAATTTTTTACCCCATGTGTTAAATATATAATTCCTCACAGTACATGTTATTGTAGAAATGTAAGTTCACTCGATGATCAATAAATCAAAACCATTAGAAATTGAAGAAATAGCAGGAAAATTATTAAATTTAGAAGTTCTAATTGCAAGGCCCTCATGACAAACTAACCAAAAGGTTTAGACTTTTTTTTTATACTCCGATAAATAAAATTGTAATTACTAAATATTACAGAAAAATTTTTTTAATGATTGACCAACAACAAATGCAAAATGATATTTCTCCCTCAAATTTGAAATCATAAAGCAACATTTGTATTCGATGTAATACTGATAATGTCTTCTTTCACCAAATTTCAGACTGTATAGCTTTTCTAGAGATGCTCAATGATGATGGTGTAGTTCATAGATTTGGGAGAGAATGCTTCCATTACTGCCCGGATCCACACAAGTGGTAGCGTTACTAGAAACAAAAAATAAAACATGAGATAGGATCAGTGCGAGACAGGTACCAACTTTATAATTTCATAAAAAACTTGGTCTAGTATTTTACTTGACAAACTACAATATGTTTGGAATAGCTCCAATAACTTTTCAGTTATATTTTTGTTTAAATACAATTAAAACTTCATAGAATTGTTCTTGATATGATATATAATTTTTCGTCTGTATTCACTAATATGTTCAAGTTTACGTACAAAATTTAATATTTTTATTGACAATTGAAAGTCTTTGATAATAAATAGCTGATGTTTGAATTAATATTAGTAAATAAAAAGGAAAAATAATGTAATTAAGATAAACAAAATGGATGTTATAGTTTAACCTGAAAATCTGGTCCTAAATTTTTGACGTGGTATAAGTATTATACGTCGGAAGTCATTTTTTATATCTTTTTGGGAAATCTAGCAAATTTTAAAACTTTGTCATTATCAACACCTAAATATGTGCCATGATCACTTTGTTTTATTGGAACACTGTTAACAATTAATTCAAACTTGTTTGTTATTTCTTTAATAAAATTGGGGGAAAATATAATAAGTTGCGGTTATTCAATATTTATTTTTAATTGATTGGTTCAGAAATACCTAGAAAGATGTTCAATATCTCTTTGTAAATTTTTTGTGGCCTTAAATGAATTTTTAAGACAATTATCGTCAGCACCCTGATATATTTCATTATGATTTACATGTTTAATAATGCGATTTAAATATATTTGTATATATATATATAAATATATATATATATCCCGGTTAATGCTTTTCAAATATATAAATATATACATTTCCCGCAATTTGCAAAACAAAGAAATATTTTCCCTTCTGAATGCAAAAAAAATATTTGCCCCGCTAGATGCACATGAAAATATATACTATATATTTTCATGTGCATCCAGCGGGGAAGTATTTTTTCCCACTAAATGCAAAATCTAAGCGAACTTTGAGTATATTGTAAAACCCAACTTAATAACATAATGTATAACACTAATTTAAATATAAATAAGCACCCGAACTTTTCTATAACGTTTTTCAATCACTTACTTGTTCATTAGAATCTTTATATTTATCCAACAGTACATTTTTGACAAAGTTTTTGGTTACAACATTAGACTGTATAAGTTTTCAAAATGCTTTCTCATAATAAGTCCATTTGCCTGTTTTTGTCGTTATGAAGGTTCTTACCTCAATCAAATAACGATCGTGCTCAAATTCAGCATCTTTGCCTGAAACAGACTTAGGTTCAAGGTTCGAAACTAATGATTCATTAAACAAAATGGTTTAATAGGTTTGAGTTAGTTCTAAAAATCAGATCTCAAATATCAGACTCTCCTATTTCTTTAGAGTGGCCCATTTGTTCCAAATGAGCCTGTTTGATTTTCTTTGATAAGGTACTATTGCGAACAATTTTGGTCTCCATGAATTTTTTAATTGAATTAGCGTTAAATTTATAGTTTTGCAGATTAGGAAAGTAGTTTTTGACAATCTTTCAAGTTCGGAAGAAATGGTTGTGCAAATGGAACCACTTGCATTGCTGAACATTTCAGTGGTCTTTGCAAGAGGATATGAAAACATATTTTCTTTTCTCAATAACTTGACGTGATATTTATGTCCTGTTTAATATTCTGTTTTTAGTATGTAACCATCATCATTTTTAGAGCATTGAAATCATCCCATGTAAGTAAATGCACAAGCCCTGGCCTGGAGCTTAAGCGAAATTGAGTGGTAAAAAATACCATTGCTCTTAATTGACTATATGGGATATTCACTTGGACTTTACAGTACAACGAAATGAAATTTTTTATTCCTAAATCATAGCGGCATTACAGCTTCATCTAATTTTAAAGGAATGTCAATCTGAATAAAGTTGAAATTTAAAAACATTTTTAAAATTGACAACTGAGAAATCATACACATATTCTTTAATATTTTCTTGAATATGCTCTTTGACAAAAATTCAAAAATTCGTAGGTTTTCTAAAACTTGTTATTGTTAAACACTTAATAAAAAATGTTTAAGAAATTTTTCACTGAGCGTGAACTAACGCCTCTTTTGTTCATTTTTTCTTATAGTGATAGGAAAACTTTTTAACAGCGTTTGTAAATGCAGGTGGTCAATTTTCACTAATATTTACATCAACACCATAGTGAGAAAATTCGTTGACAATCATGGCAAAAAATTTTTTTAAAGAATCGTATCTACAGATATCCTTTATCAAAATTCTTAAAAAATCTTTATGCTGTCCTTCAATGTGGTGCCTCATATCTTTAATCTGGACTTTGCAAAAAATGCATGTTTTCTTAAGATTGTGCTGCATTAATGCCTTTTATGCTTTTTAGCAATTTTTTTCATTATTTAAATCAAATTTCGTTTTAGCATTTGAAATTTCAATTTTTTCAAGACATTCGGAATGAATTTGCGCAAAAAGTTCATAGTCTGACCATTTAATGTTTTTGATTACGATTTTTGTAAGAAATGAAAAGTGTTGTACACGAAGCGGGAAAAATAAATTTTGTAAACCATACAGTGAGAAATATTTTTTCAAAAAGTTTTATATAATTTTTTTATAAAATCACTAAATTATCGCAATATACTGCCCGAACTATAATAAAAGCTAACAATTTATATAATATAATGTTTTTTAAATAAAATTCAAAAATGAAAAATTCCGCCTTTTTTCTTAGCCGTCCCCCTATATGCATTTCAATTTTAAATGCATCTAGAGGGATATATATATATATATATATATATATATATATATATATATATATATATATATATAATATATATATATATATATATATGAAAATTTGTAAACTTGGCAAATTCGTATTGTATACTTTTTCAATGTTTATACTTTTAAATTGGTAAAATCTTGAAATTTGGTAATTATAAGTTTAGAATTTTAATAAACGTCTTAAACATTGATACTTGCCAGATATTTCCCAATATTATGCAATGCCCATTCTATAGTTTTGAGCACATTAAATATCTATACATCTACAATAAGTGACTCGATTTTGTTGTGATTCTGTACACTTTTACATTAGCTATTTCCATGTTTGAATGTGCTTATAATATTAAATCATTAATTAAGGAATGTCATGGGCTAAAATTGTGAATAAATATCATTTTACCAATGCATAATGATCACATTTATTACTTACTTCGTTCCTAAAATATTAAAAACACAACATATGGTTTGTTTAAAATTTATTCATTTTCTATATATCTTATTCAACTTATTGACATCTCTATAGCAAGGGCAGTTTCCTAGTTTAGTTAACAATACTTTACAATTGTAAAGCAATTATGAATGTCGTTTCCAACTTTTACTTGCACTGTAGTAATTGATGATTTTTAGAAAAATATTTTTTAAGTTTAATCAAAATACAAAACTTTAATTTGAACTGGGCAAAATTATTAACACATTGTTAAAAAATTCAAGAATATACTGTATGTAAAGTATTCATTTTTAAATGTCAATGCTGTGCTTCTAGAAGCAATTGATATTTTCTAGACCCTATTTCTTCAATGAGTGTGTAGCATATTAATTTGTTATACACACGACAATTAGATCTCTTGCATAACATAGAAATTCATTGTACTTAATAAAATCATTTTTAAATTTTTGGAATGGAGCTGAGTTATTTCAGGGAAATTATTGGACCGGATCGGATTTAAAACTAAAATTTAATATATCTGCATTAACTTAGCAAAATATAATTAAATTAGTGGAGTTTATTTCGTTTTTTAATTGGTTTACATAACCTATTACTAATACAAAAAGATGGTATGTAGAGGGTAGGGGCGATTTGCCTCCCTTCCATATTTTGGGATATAACTCAGAGACCGTTTTCTTAAGTAAACAATCCTTCCATGNGGTAACGTCGTGATGAATCGATCAGAGAATCAGAAATTAGAAGGTCTTAAAAGTTGGCATCGCAGGCTTGCACGGAAGTCACTGATGCGCACTCTCTACATTTCTCCACTCTCTAACGAAGTTAAACCCATCAATCGGGAATGGGGCGGCACATACTGTTATCAAACTCCTGAGATGAAATTGAAAGGTTGGAACGGAAACCCGCAGTCAGGCATGCAGCATGTACAAAAAACCCCTGGTTGACGTCGTCGGTTACGTAGTAGAGTATAGAGTCATAACTTGATGAGAGCGTATTATCTACTATCGAGTAGCCAAAAGATTTCCATGCACCGCAGTTTAGAAAGCTGTTAGTGAAAGTTATAAGCAATACCACTGTCTGCGAAACAATGTATAGATTACTAAAGATCTTGAGTAAATCGTGTATATCGAAAGAACTGCATAACAGCCTGCTAAATGAGACAGAGGAGATCACGTGGCAATTACTGCCGAAGCGAGGCATAGTGGCGGTCATCGAAAGCCTTTAGCGAACGTTTCTGCATCAGATAAGCCCCGGACAGGAATGGGCTTGCGCAGGGACAAGACTGAATTGCCCACTGCGAAACCCCCCCTCATCTCCGTAACAAGTTTAGCTGCTCATGACCATTTGAGATAATATAGTAGTAAGAATTATGACAGAGCTACACTGAACAAAAGCCTTTTTTACGATCGTGCACATTGCTGCCCTATATATACAGAAACTTAATGTAAATAACACGTAGCAAAAACCTGCTAAGGGCAGAACTAAATAACACAGTTTATCGTGACTTCAGCAGCGTGATGTAAACTGTGCTGCGAAATGAGTCACGTCTGAGTTTTTATAAAAAGTGTTCTAAGTAAAACATGTTTGTGTTAATTTGAGGACGGTTGGTAGCGTCGATGACTGTGGAGAGAACTTCGCTGGTTACATTGTTTTCGTCAATTGAGAGTATCTTGGATATTGAATCGCGGGTTGTTTCCGAGATGTTGTTATGTGTGATATATCTGCTGCGTCTGGAGGCTATGAAGTATGGATGTAATGTTTCTTCTTCCACTAAAGACATTTGTTGTTGGAGTTCTTGATAGCGTGTATCCTGACGGCTGCTGGTAGTAAATGCTGTTTGTGAAGAGAGTTGGGTTAGAATTACACGTTTCACTGGAATTTTGGAGGTGGAAGTGCCCACCCTAGCGATGCTACAATATATATATATATATACATATATATATATATATATATACTGCATAGATTATCATCACACACAGGAGCATATACGCAGCATTTTCTGATAGTGTGAGCATCCGAAAATATTGAAAAAATAGATCCTAAAATGTATTTAACTACCAAATGTTAATTTTTTTAATTTTTTGAAAGTCTACCATGACATTTTTCAAACATATACATATATGTTAGTTTCACATTAAATTTTACGTCATTGAAGTTGTATTGCCTTGTCTATGCGAATCACATTTTTTTTTACACCTAAGTATGATTAAAGATAATTCCATTTTATTTTGATTTGAAATGTAAAAATATAATGCTGTAAATATTATTTTGATGGTAATTTTACCTCACCGTTATCCAAAGAATGGTTGAAAAAGGTCAAGCCAATAACTGATATTTTTTTATTTTTTAATTCTTAAACCAACATTATATTACCGCTTCATCAACAAATTTAAATAATACTTAGGGAGTGAGTGTATCGAATTAGGCAATTACTCCATCTTTTATTTCCATGAAAAAATGCCCTCCCCTTAATATTCTTTGCTTGATCCACCCTAACTTTGACTAAGCGACGTAAAAGTAACTATTATATGTTGCATCAGAGATTGGAAAAATGCTTTGAAACGCGTTTCCTCGTTTACATTTTAGTTTATTTTGAAAAAACATTTAATTTTGTTGATAAGGGAAACACCCTCCAATTTTTTAGAACACAACAAAATATTTTAGCGTAACGATGTTGCACTACATTATGTTATTCCATTATTCTATTTATATTGCTGTTAGTGAATGAGAGAATCTTGTGGATTAAGACTTTGCAGATTGCTTCCGAGTGCAGGTAAAAACCTGCTGGTTGACTACCAATTATACTGGTCTGCAGAAATCTCTATAGATATTGAAAATTTGAGACTTTTCAACTCCTGAAATATGACAAGATAAAATAAATGCAAATCCGTTCAGGCAGGATAATTTTTTGTTTCGCAACCTCAGCCCAAGCATTGACTACCTTATAATTTAAGCATACATAGCCCATTGTCTATATATAGAAATATTGAAATGTTGAAAAATTGTTGAAATTGCCCACCTAAGTATTCCAGATAAATCATCAAAACAGAACAACATACATATGTGACCATGACAGAGATGAATCGGCTGACAGGACCGTCAACTTACAGGCCTCCAGCCACTTGGAAAATTCAAGAAAGGTCTGTAAAATCACCGACCGCTTACCAGTCCCAAAAATATTTTTGTTTTATTTGATAAGTAGAGAATATTTTCCATAGGTTGGGACAAAATCCTATGAACAGCTAAAGATTCAGAAAATTTTTTTGTTTCAGTAGGCTATAGTACATTGCAATTAGAATAATGCTTAAATCTATCTCTCGTTAATTTTGACAATAAATGAAGTTATTCTGTTTGTGATTGCGTAATTTTCTTTCAGTTTTTATAGGACTAACTAATACAACTTTAACAGAGGTTGCTCTCAATAAAGAAAATTTAATCTTTTGGATTACACTTGAAAATTTAAGAGAGGCTTCATAAAAACAAGGAAGTTTGAGCTATTGTATTTTTCAACTATTGGAATAAATTTTAACGCAATTCGGTTGCAAGCACTTTCAAACGCTAATAACAGTTGAGAAGATTGACTTATCCTACTGGAGGATTAACTATGTTTCGCTTTGGCGAAAATTTCTTCAAATAAATTTATATGCTTACGTACTTCACAGCTATGTAAACTAATTTAGTAAAAAAGTTTGGAAAATTTGGCAAAAAATTCTAAATTTGTGCCAAATTTTTGGCAAATTTGTAACCTTTCCAAAAATTTGGCAAACTCTACAATGATTTAGCAAATATTTGCTAAATTTTTCAAATTTCGTACTAATCGATATTTTAAAATATTTTATCAAATACATAGCCAATGAAACTTATACATAGATTAGACTTCCATCAAACTAATATATTTAAAATATTACTTAATCAGACTGCTTCCACAGTATATAACAAGCACTGATTGAGCACTGATCTAAAAGTGCATTGACCTGTTAATCAATGTCAAAATTTTACATTTGTATCCAAATATTTACCAATTATTTGCCAAATTTTCCAAACGTATTTACTAAGGTATAATGATTGATAAAGCAAAATATACAGGGTGTAAAATCTAAAGGTCAAGATTTCGCGTGCAATTGTATTTTATCTCGAAAATGCAGAGCATAAAAATTTTTGTTTGTTTATCTTTACTAACAAATAGCATTTTTTATTTGCACACTTTCATTTTAAAAAAATGTCGTTTTCAGTGCAACAACGAGCAAAATGTGCTGCGTGGTTTGTAACACAAAAAAGTGTGGTTTTGGCGCAACGAAAGTCCTTACTTTTTCGACGAAACACTAAAAAGTCAAGCCTATTTAAGGATGTTAAAGGAGCAATTCTACACTGGATTGTCAAGAAAAGAAAAGAGAACAATGATGGTGCTACACCTCACTGGGGACGCATTGCAAAAAGTTCCTTGATGAAATGTTTCAAAACCGATGGATGGGACGAGTATCATCAACAATGCCATGGCCTCCACGATCTCCTGATGTGAATCCCTGTGATTATTTCCTCTGGGGTTTTATTAAGTCACATGTGTATGCAAACAAATCAGACAGTATTGATGAACTCAAAGAGCGTATAAGACAAGCTTTTACCTTTATAACCAAAGATATGCTTCAGGCAGTTTTTGAAAATTATCAAGGTCGTCTTCAATGTTTGATAGATAATGAAGGAGAACATATTGAACTTTATAAAACTGATCGTATTAATACTAATAGTGCTATTTATTGAAATAAATTGTTTTTGTTTTTATCCTTTTTTATTTATTTTATAATTAAAAAATAAATCTTGACCTTTAGATTTTACACCCTGTACTAGCTAAACAAACTGAAAAGCGAAATACTAATTAAAGATACGCTAAGAATTGATATAGAAAAAATATCTAATGACATACCCGAAACAACATTTTTTTAAATTCTTGGAGTCTTGATAAATAACAAATGTTGTTGGAAAGCCCACTTTGTAATTCTTTCTTGCAAAACTATCTCGCAATAGAATATTCGGAAACAACACTAAGATCGCTATTCCAATGCAGCATAGTAGCTGCATTCGACTATTGCGCTCCTTCATTGGAATACCCAACTACGTAAACAATGGTTTACAAATAATTTATAATAAAGCTAAATAAATAATCACAAATGCTCTCAATCAAAAATCCGATCGAGAAATTGATAGAGAAGCAAGTGGCATACTTTTGTTGCTGCAAACACTGCCAAATACTAATATAATTATAAAATTTTCATGTAAGATGCACTATAAGCAACTTGCAATGCCAAAATCAACTTAGTTTTCAGAAGGTTCACGATTATTATAATCACCAATACAAAAGTTCTTACAGACCATATCTTTGGCATAGCAATAATAGGGTATTAATCTATTTAATGTTGCTTTTATATAATTCAAAATTTGGATCCAATTTTAATGAAAAGTAAAATTTAAAATTTATAATTAAATCTCAAATTTAGTTTGAAAAAATGATTTTTTCTATCACGGATTTTAATACAGTCTACTACAATTTTTTTAGAGTCTTGCAATATCCATTTTGGGTTTTTTCTTAAATTTGCAATTTCTTATGCTATTCTTGTTTTCATTGCTTGTAGCTATTTTGAAGTAAGTTTTATCTTGTTGTTTGAAACAACTTCAATTCTCAATTCATAGTAGCATTGCAAAATGGTGATTTTTGGAATTGGACGTAATAAAATTTATAGGGAGGTATTACCAGAAGAAACTCAACAGTTTAAGATCTATAAATATATTTTGATTATAGGTGATGACAATTTTAGGAATTAGATTTCTACAAAGCTTACAAATAAGCAAAGAAATGAATCTGTTGGCGTTTTCGCGGAGCAATTATCAATTGCCACTAATAATTAAAGTCACGCTAATCAGAAACGGATTTGCTTCTTGTGGGTGGACAATTACTGATAAAAGAAGCAATCTATTTCAAACATAGATAGACATTGGCCAAAAATTGAGGCCCACGCCCAGCCTAAATCCGGTTAGGCCTATTTAAATCCTAGTAATTTTAGGCCCATTTTGAGATCGTTGACAAAAACCATTCTTGAATTTTTGCTTTGCTTGACCAAAATTGACTGTTTTTGATTATGGTACTAGAAGAGCATTTGATGCTATTGCAATATTTCAAAATTTAACATAGATTTTTCAACACATTGCTTTTAAGTTATATAGGATTCACTACATTTGAGTTGATTTGCATGCACTATTGCAAAAGTCGTTCCGTTTTTCCAATGCCTCGGTCCAAGCTTTACCCTGTCCTCCTCGGTATATCGTATATGTCCATTTTTGATCTCAAGGCAATGTTCAAGCACTTTTTCTATTCACATTTGAAAAATCATAAATGTAATTTAACTCCATGTCTATTTATATTTAGATCCGTTTCTGATCGAAAATTAAAATTCTTTTAAAAATTCGGATTGGATCGGATCGGATCGGAACCCGATCATGAAGCTTCGGAATTCGATTTCGATAGTAAAATGTTGGATCTTATTCCATCTCTGAAACTAACAGAACAACATTGAAAACGTCCATTTAATTTCCTTATTCCTTGAGACATGCTAGATTAAACAGGTTACGTGAAGTAGATGTAGATTAACAGTCGGGACAAAGCAATTTATTCCATCTATTACTAGCTTTGTAAATATACATAAGTAATTGTTTACAAAAAGCTAAATTAAACGTTCTTGTTGAAATTTCTGACTAAACCGTTGGTATCTATTCAAATATTACATTTATTATTATAACTGCGGAAATGAATTGCAATATGTAAATACATAGAATTTGTCTTAACCCATTATCAGAACTTCTGAAACAACAAACGTTGTCGGATTTTGTCAACATTTTGTTGATATTATATTTTTACCGATGTAAATAAAAACAGAAAATTTCAAGAACATTTATATATGAAGAATGTATTCTTATGAATAAAAATATCAATTATAGTACATACACTATATGTCTCATATTGGTTATTCTTGTTCATTTAAATATAAAATTAATTATATTTGGAATAATATAAGGAAAAATATGCTGCACTCAAAACAACCCCCATTTGGTATTTAAAAAAGAACCTAAAACTATGTACAGCACCCTCTGCATTTTTTTTGATTCACAAACAATATTGTGAAGCAGAGACTCATACTGAGTCATACTGATCAAAATTTTGAGTAGCCATTTTTCCGCAGAGATATTAACGTCGAACACTTCAATGCGATTGATGGACATTAGATGATATTGGGATTTTTTATCCATAAATTTGGTGGCACAGCCGGCAGGAGCAGCATTTCAAACACCTTTCTGGATTTTCGGTTGTTGGAGAATATTGTTATAAATTGGTTCCGAGCAAGCAGAAAAGATTTCTCAAAAATCAGTTTTGTTTAGTTTTTGCCAATCTTTCTTCATAATAATATGTGTATTATCCATAATACATGGACGAAAACATAAGAGAAATTAAGGTTCTACAGATTGTCTGTCTTTCTTTTAGAAGATTCAACAGATTTTCTTCAAAAATATCAACACCACTTTTAAAGTGATTGCAGGTAACATAAGTCCTATAAATTTTGGAATTATAAGATTTTTCAAATTTTTTTCTTACATATATATTGATTAATTGATTATATTCATGTTTCAATAGAATCACTATAATTGACAAGATACATCCCTTTTGAAATACCAAAATACGCATGATGTCAAACAAAATGTTGGCAGACGTTCTGATAAAGGTTAATACGATATTGTATCAAGAAATGAGTGCATAATCATTAAGCTAGTAGTTCCCAACTATTTTCTTTTAAGGCGCATTTTAGAAAAAAACACGTGAATACAAAATGTATTAAAATAAAAAAATTTATATATAACAATTTAAAATTATGATAATATTGCATAAGTTCTTAGTGAACGTAATGTATATTTGTCTTTATAATAAGAGTGCAACAAATGTGTGCTTGATGTTTTGGCAACAGTTTCAATGTTTTTCGAAGAGACAAACTCATATTTTTCTTCAATACAAGCAAGCCGCTCTCGTTTTTGGACTTTATGCATTGTGATATATAATCAATCTTGTGAATAATTGCTTCGTTGAGGTCTTTAGCGATGGGCTCTTTGCAATATATTATTGGGATCAAAGACTTATATATTCAAGACGCCACGTTGTGCTTAGACTACGCTGTATATATACACTCTTAAAATTTTCTAGGTAAAACACCTAAAATAACACCTAGATTTTT
>CABFPE010000435.1:526394-536890 GCA_900660155.1 Hofstenia miamia
TATATATATATATATATATATATATTTACACGCAAGTTAAGGTGGCACGTACACTCGTTTCATAAAAAATATAACGTGAACGCTGTTTTCAAGTACGGCCCAATTTCGTCACTTCTGGCCACAGCGAACAATCCTCATTCTCAAACTACAAAAGGATAAACATTTGCACAGAAGAGACCTCTAAGATTATGCCCGAAATTGATAGTTCTATAGCTGAAAAGCTCAATATTATGTTAATATTATTAAATTATTTCTATCAAACACATGAAATATATTTTTAGTGCCTTAAATTGACTTTCAATAAATTCCTTTTGGCTCTCTTGAAAAAATTGTAAATGCTTTATTTTTTAAAAATAAAAAGAAAGGTAGTTTAAAGGGCTTCACACCAGAGCTCAACAAACTGTGGTATGGCAATAAAGCATATAGGCCTACTGATTTACATTAATATCGAATGTAGCTTTTCTACAAATTTCTGTTCAAATTCTTTAGGGGGACATATCATTAAACAATCTTAATTACTATTGTCTACATTTAATAATTAAAGTAAAATTTCTTCAGTATAGCCAATACAAAGAGATATCCATAATTTCGCATATTTTGAATATTCTTTAAAATTGTGTTATTGCAAATATTTATTAAAAAATTGTCTTCTACCAAGTTATTACTGGGAGTCAGCAAAAAAAATGCATGCACCTATATATGTGTATAGTACGTGTCTTAAAAACTGGAGGCTTTAAGAAGAAACCAGATTTTTGATTATCCTCATTTCGCTGATTAGTAAAGACAGCGTATATAATGCAAAAGTTTAAGAACACAGCATAGAAGTTTTGCACAAGGCACTTCCAAACACAGTTGCTGCTTACGGAGTTGGGAAATTTCGATTGAATTACTTCATTGAAAGTAACAGAATCGCATAGAGACACACTTCAGTTTCCTCACAAAAACGTAACCACAAAGGTATGCGAATGTCGCAAACCATACCCAATGCCAAGACATTAAAAGAGATTTGTAAAGTATTGCATTACATCATCACCTTTACTATTTCCATGTATATGCAATTTAGATTTTGTATTAAAATTTATAAGTTAAATGTCTCCTTAAATTGCATTTCTTTATACAAATATTTATGCTACATGATATAAGTACTTTTTTGTACTTTCAAGTTTTTAATAATTGTGTTTTTAAATAGAATATTTACTGCAAACAAATGCACAATCTTAGAAAAATTAATTGGAAGATATCAATAGCAAAAGTGCTATTGAGTAAATTGTATTTTTATTCAAAGTTTTGTTCAATAATCAACAAAGTCTGCAAATATGAAACAATTGAATATCTTATAGTGTACCATTTAATTGCACTTGAACTTTATTATTTGAAACCTATATATCTCCTATAATTTTTTCAGATGAGGTTTGAAAATAAATTTAATTTTTTCCATAATTTAGAAATGAGATTTTTAAATTGCTAGTGATGAAATACGAGAGGCATATGATAGCAAATATTTATACAAAAATCTAGAAATTTCTAATATAAAACACATATTAAAGAAATGAGTCTCACCAGCTAACAGTAAAAAGCAAAGCCTCAATTTTAGATAAACAGCTTGGGTTAATGCTGTGTCAAAATTGAGAATTAGGTCTATTATTATTGGAAATGCCCAGATTTCTAGTTGAATAATAAAAATGAATTTATTGAAGTGATATCCCCAACTAATCTATTAAACAACAAATAATACTACCACGAGCTTACATATATTTCTACAGAATACTTTAGATTCAGTAGACCATGGCTATTTGTTCAGATGCATAGGACTGGATAAGCAAATATGTATACTCAATGCAACATTCACTGTCAAACATGACTAATTACTAAAATGCTGCATATTTACCCTGCTGCAAATATAAATGATTAAAGTTGAACAAATTTTGAGACATTTGTCTCCATTAGTTTTCATGCAATAAATGCAGTTTACTTAAGAATTTGAAAGCACATTATAGTTGTATAATATTTAGATATATAATAATTGGATGTACTATTTTATAACAATAAAGTGTAGCATTTTATTCTAAAACATTGAGAGTGTGCTTGAAGGTGAATTTTGCGTCTTTAGTATTATATCTTAGAAAAGAAAGATCCAAAGATATGTTCCTATTTCTTTTTGCAAATTTATTGTGTGTTATAAACTATGTGTCCCTCTATTGAAATTTGAGGGTTCTTTTTTCATTTTGTAAATGCTTATAAAGGTAGTTTCAGATACTATTGTAAATCAGTTTTTTCAACCTTTTCATTGGAAACACTAGTGTGTATGGTTGAGATCAAGATAATTGCTAACCAACTTATAGTCTTTGTGAATATTTACTAGCCCTGAAAATTGGATGATATAAATATTTATAGGAATGTACTTCTTTAAGATTTTAAATAAAAAAAATTAAAGATATTGAATTAAGAAACATCAATATCAGCATTCTTTCAGTTAATGACTGCAATGACTAAGGTAATTTGATTGCTAGGATCTAATGCAGCTGTTAATATTTTAAGCTACTTGGGATATCAGCATTCCCTGTGCGCTTACAAACAGTGAATGTCTTCTGAGGGAATATTTTTGCTTTCTTGTGTTTTAAAACCTCTGATCAAATATTGTAAATTATTTACTATTAGTGTTTTTAATATTCTTCTACTTGTTGGTGAAGATTTCATATATTTATGATGAATAACTTTATTGTGTAAAACTTTATGAAATTTGTAGAGGTTTATAGTGTAAAATAGGCAAATAAAATTTAACATAATGAAGATAGTATTTTTAAATTCCATGTGAAATCCAATACTGTCAGCTTTAGCCTCATAATTTACAATGAGCAACATGATTCCTGAAACTGTAAGTTCCTTATCATATCTGACTGATTACATCTTTAATATATACTTGAGCTGTATGTATTATTAACTGCAGAATGTTTAGGTCAAGTGTTCCCTCATGAAGATGTTGCTGAATCAAACAGCATAGTGCTGATGCAGTGCAAGTGATAATGGATAATTGATAAGCAATGTTATTTAATGTGACACTTTTGTGGTTTCTTGATAAATACATTGTGCAATTACTTGCCCTCTCAATTTGACTATGACAAATAATAAAACATTGCACATGGTNGCCAGGTTTGATAGATTTCACTTGTCTTCGGGGATAGTAGAATTTCGTGCTTCATTAGATTTCTGTCTAGGATAATAATAATATTAATAATAATAATAATAAGGGTAATTATTATTCTTATTATAAAATTGAAATTTAGTGGACAAAGTAGGGTTAATTAAAAAGAAACTTACCAAAGAGGATCAAGATTTACTAAAAAAATGACAGGAAGGTATTTATAAATCGAAATGGAACTGTATTTGAAAGCTGTAGAATTTTGGGAATAAATAACAGCTGTACCTTTAAACAAAAAGCATAAGACCATTGATTTATGTCAAGATCCTGGAGTATAATATTAGCTCATCCAATGTTGGGAAAAAGAAACTGGCAGTAGAAATATATTTGTAAATTCTTGGAAAATGAAATGTACGATTAGAGGATCTATTGCCATCCACTGGGGAAGAAAATTTTCGATAGTCGAAGATAGCCAAGTAATAGAGTCACATGAGCAGTTCATTTAAAAAAATTAAGTCAAGAAATTTGAGATAAAGGTGAAACTGGAATGATTTTTAAATTAAGTAGAAGATGGAAGCAAGAATTCTGAGAAAAGAGTATCAACTGGAGAGCGTCATACATAATACAATTAATATTGCAGAAATTTAATTGAGAAAACAGCATGGATAACCATAGCAGAGGAAAGACTGACAATATGGTTTAAAGAGTATTTATTTTGTGGGAACATTTGAGATAGTTGGAAATGGCCATTTGAGAATATAAGAGATAGATGTGTATTTATAAATGTAGTAGATTGTTTAAGCTGTTCAGGAAAGTGAATAGGAAATTAAAATGATAACGTCACACATGTTGGATTTAAGCGCAACCAGACATGAGAGAACTGTGAAATTCGGCAGAATTGAAATGAATAAATTCGCTTTAGAACAAATAAATCAAAGAGAGATAAACAGGGATTTTGAATAATTATGGAAGATGAGAAGAATACTGGAGAATCATCANTTACTTGCCCTCTCAATTTGACTATGACAAATAATAAAACATTGCACATGGTGATCAAGAGCTTCCAGTATTACAGGGCAATACTATATTTATTTAACAATAATTAAATGTATGTTAATTGAATGAATTATAAGTTGACCACTCTCCTCCTCTTTTATTGTTTCTGATACAAGCATCTTTAAACTGGGTTGTAATTTATAGGTAATTAATTTAACATCATTAATGTCTATAATTTCAAGTAGTCAAGTGAAAGGAAACTCATCATCAAAGTAGTACAATGAGTAATTAATAACAGATCAATTGTTCATAACAGGATTTCAGAATTAAATAATGAAGCAAAAGAAGTCTCATCATCAATATTATATTGCACCATCAACTTATTTACTGGTGAAGTCACCACCACCTTTGCCAATTTAGAAATTTGCTAACTATGAGCATATTATAAAATCTCTAGTAATAAATTTAATAAAGAAAATAGAACTGAACTCTACTAAAAATTTATTGTTAATGATTTTTCTTGTAACATAGTTATTTGCAATAATTATATACTGGCATACTTAAATCACTAGAATCACTTACATGTCCTAGTTGTAAATTTTTATCTTGATCAGATGATCACTGTAATTCTTAACTTTATCATTTTGTTCATTTCAATCAAAAGTCAAATGAATAACCTTAGACAAATATTTTTTGCTGTATCTTTTGCTATCTTTTGTGACCTATTTTTTTATTTATTAAACTTGATAAATAAAAATCTCTAAATATAATTGTACTAAAATTCACTGTTTGTGCTTGGTCAGAATAAGTGCTTTTCAGTTTCATTTTTCTACCTTAGGTGAGGCTGACAATAATGATTTTAGTTTGCATTGTGTCACACCCACCAATCCTTTGCAATGTAATTAATTATAAAAAATTTAATATTTTTCTATATTTTGTTGAAGTAAAATGGAAATTTATGTCATTTCACTATTTTTATTATCCAAGTATTTAAATGATCAATGAACATACACAAAGTTAAACACAAGTGAACTTATTTTCCATTTTTCATTAAATTAATGTCCAGATCATAAAGGCTTACAGAAAAATCTGAAAACATGTCAATTTATAGATATAAATGCTCTATATTTATTCCACAAAAGTCTGGGCAACAAATTATTACAATATTGATTCAATGAGATTTGAACTAACATCTTCTGTACATGTGTGCAACTTGCTAAGCTTATATGACAAATCAGAAGGTAAATTTTCAATGACATTCAGAATGTGACTACAGACAATTTTATGCAATGAAATTTTTATTGTTAGCATAGAACTATAATGTGTCACAATATGGTTTCATTCATCACATGTTTGCATACTTTATTACAATGGTCACCATATATTATCTTCATTTGAAGAGGTTCCTCTAGACAAGTGATGGTGTTGTCACAAACAATTACTCAAGTAATTTTTCTAGGGGAACTCAATTTTGAGATTTTGCTCCTGCCCAAGCTCAGTACTGACTTATTCAGAAGTTTAATTCAAGATATTTATATTTGTAAATTCCAATTATTCTTCATTTGAGCTTCATCCAATTATTCACCAAGAATTTCTGTTCACAAGGGTAGGTGCCTTTGTCTGGGAGCAGAATGAACAGAGTCTATTGCAATTTAACAAGTTTTACACTACAGTGTTGGATCAGTTTGCTATGGCTTACTGTACTTGTGTCTTTTAACATTAAGTAGATGCTTAGTCTAAACCTTGTTATTTTAACCTTAGAATCTAGCTTATGTTTGTTGTTGGTTGTCCTACTTAGAAACAAATATGAATTTTGTTTTGTGTCTAATTAATGTTTTACAAAACCAAGAGTGATTAAGATTTCTAAACAGTCTCTCAAAAGAACTCAATAACACAGTAAGGTGTACTGTTACTGTTTGGAGAAAGATTATGCACTTATAAGCTTAATGATTCTTAGATAAGCAAATTTAAGTAATACTAACATAACTATTTTGATGTAAATGGTCAAGAATTTAGAAGCCTTAATTGAATATTTGTTTAGTAAATGTGAATTTATTTTATATACTTCATTTATTGTCAGCAGCTTGCAACTTAGCATTTGCTAGAGTTGATTATCACTGCATATAGAATAAGGTAATTCAACATGAGAACAAACTAGAGATTTTCTCAGAACTTTGATTTGTAAGTACATGTAAAATTGGAATCACTTTGTAAGCTTGAATATAAAAACTCCATTATGTATCAAATTAACCTATTACAATGACTCTTTGGGGCCTATTTGAAAGCATTCCTTTATAACAGTAGTAATCAGGCACTAGTAAGGATCACTATTGTCAAATTAATGTTAAGCATGCATTTATTTGTATTTAGCAAATATAATAACTAGATTGCTTCAATATTAATAGATTACAACTTATATATGAATGAACAAAACAAAACTAAGCAACTGTGTAGAGTTCCTACAAAATAATAAAATACAAGTTAAATATCAATATACAGAGCATAGAAATGAATGTGCATTAAAATGCTAATAAAATCCCTTTAAAAGTTCTTAAAGTAACCAAAAAATGAGTTACTCAAATAGCAGAAACATTAACTTAGGAAAAATTATATATTAATTAATAAATTTATAAGAGCACAGAAAAGCCTGATTTTCCTTGAGATATCTTTTTCTTAGAATAGTGACAATGCCTGAATAATTTTTCACATGACAACTCCTGATGCTGTGTGCTTAATTATATCTGCTGGGCAGAACTAAGTTCATTTTCTTTAAGTCTTCACAAAAATATCTTCAGATTAGTTTTGGTTGCCACAAATTTGTATTTTTGAATTATTAAAAATATTCAATGCAATAAATATAAGTTTTTTTACTTTTGGATGATATCACACTAGTAAAAAAACAGATTCAACAATAGGTTTCTAAGTGTGGTCTACTCTAATAATAAAAATTTATTGTAGTGTAAAAATACAGAAATTTACACATTAATTAGAATATGTATTTTATTGAAAATGAATTTAGATGGTCCTAATGGTCTTAAATATTATTGGAATGATTTAAGACTTAAAGAAGAAACATTTTCAAAGCAGTGATCTTGTGGTGGTTCCCTTATGATTTGGGGTGCCTTTAGCTCTAAAGGCAAGTCTGTTTTAAAATATTAGAGGGGTACCAAAACTCTGACAATTATTGTGAAACATTGGGCAACTATCTAGTGCCATTTATTGATGAATTTCATGAGATAACTACCTTTTTTAGTAGGACTTGGCATTTATTTATTCAAGTCAGGAAAAAAAGGATGCTTAAAGGAAAATATCATCAAGGTTCTTCCTTGGATATCAGAGGGTGGATTTAAATCTGGTTAAAAACATTTGGGGAGATCTATCAAGAAGCATTTACATTAATGGAAATTAATATAATGTCATGAATGAGTTGAAATTGGCAATACTAAATGCTTGGCAAGATGTATCTCATGAAAGACTCAACAATCTCATTCAATCAATGAAAAAACAAGTTATAAATGTTTTACTTGACAAAGGAAACATTACTAAGTATTGAGTAAGCATTTCATTGCATTTTTCTTCAATTTTTCATCATAAATTTTTCAATATAAATAATTTTGCTTTTTCTCTTTATGCACAAATTTCTTAAAAAAGTATTTATTTAATATCTGAATATGATTTTACAATTCATAGTAGTATTGGTAGTATCTTAACTTATAGGGATGGCCTCAGTTCATTTTCAAATACTGTATATGAAGAGTCTAACAATATGAAAATTAGAATACACTGCAACAAAATCATTAAAATACAAATCTTGATATATGCAACTGCATAAAATGGGAGTTTTCTGTTCTTAAAGACAGTATTTTTGTATTTTGGAAAATCTAATAATGTAATGTCATCCTCAAAAACACAAAATTTGTTCCATTTGCTACTTTAATTACTTCAAACATTATTTTAAAAAAAAATTTGTAACAAGCAAATCTAATTTGAACTTATTTTTGGTGAAAAATTGAGAACAAAATTAACTTGGTGCTGTCCTAGCTAAAATTGTAATTGATTCAACCTCATGTCTGTTGTATGCACAATTATGCAGGTTAGTTTCTACTTGAAAATTTGAACTAAGTGAATCAGGATTGTGCATTGCAATAAGAAACACACTTACATGACTACATCACACACTTGATAGTCTTAGGAAAAGGAATAGGAATGTTAGTTTTATATTATTTTCAGTTTTTGCTTATATTTATTTTCTGCTATTTGAGTAATTTATTTTTGATTTTAGTGCTTGCAAAACATGCATTTCTTAAAATTTTTCACTTTTTTAGTTTAAATTTATTTTATTTACTTTTGTAGTGAACTGTACATAGTTTGGTAGGGATTGTTTTACATATACATTTTATAATCTACTGCTTATATTCACTCTTGTTTTGTATTAGTTTACTTCAAACATACTTAAACTTCATCCAGCAAGAGGGTGGATCAAAAGGCCTAAGTCCTAGTGTCACTACAGAGTTGCTACCAACAGGACCAGAGTTGTAAAAATTGTAAAATTAGTATTCTAAATCAAAAGGAGGTATATGAGTTCATCAGAATTTAATCTTGAATCTCAATTAAACTCTTACATGTAATTGCAATTGGATAGTACAAATTTATAATTTGTTATTTTGCAAATAATGTTATTTATATGTAATTATAATCATCCTTAATAGATGTGAAGTTACTAATAACTACAACTACTAGTTTACTTTTAGTTAAATTAGTTTTCACATTTAAAATGAATATATGCTTATTATTGTTCAATAAATGACTGTACTTAAATATCTTTACTTCATGAAGGCTTTCATGAGAATCAACCTAAATTTTCTTGTGCTGTTAGGCTCAGTCAGTTTAGATTTGGTACCACATTAAGAAAACTTAATGCTAAATAAAATTAGGCCTTAGATATGCAACGCCTTAGTCAAGCATAGCTAGGTATAAGGTTAGAATACCAAGCTCATAACTAAGTGTGTCCTTTTTGCAAAAAATTAAAGTATTTTAAGTCTTTGTCAACTGAAACATGTTTTTGTGTGGAAACTCATATTTATTTGTGATGAACTCTGACTGTACTCATAATGGCCACCTTCATAATGGCCATTTGTCTAAGGATGACTAAGATGCAATATTGCAATGATCAATTAATGGAATCATTGTGGTGTTTTACCATTGTAAGCTTTGTGCAACAATAATTACCCTTAACTGAGTTTCAAGAAGTTGAAGATGTACTTACTCAGAGTTGTGTCTCTCTAGTAATCAGATAGTATGAAAAAGTTTATAATCAAGAGTCATCACAAGGCATCAATATGAGTGCTGCAGAGGTTTATCTTAACTGGGGAAGACACCTGGATGATCTCATACTCAACCATTAGGATATCATAATTGATTATTTGACACATTCACATATGCATAGATGAATAAAAATACAATTTCCAGTTCATCTAATCTATTAGAAAATATTTGAAAGGAAACACCAGGAATTCACTAAAAGAACCTTCATTGAATCTAGTACTACCTAAAATGTTAAATGATTATAAGTGACATGAACACATCAAATTATAATAGTAAGTAAGCTTTGTAGGTATTTTGTAAAAAGTTTGACCTAATGCAAGAAACAATAAAAGAAAATTTTCATTTAACAGGAACTAATTATACATCATACACATTTGTGAAGAACAATAAAAAATTGATTTATATACATGTAAATATATATATATATATATATACATATATACATATATATACATATATATATATATATTTACATATATATACATATATTTACATATATATACATATATATATACATATATACATATATAAATACATATATACATACATATATACATACATATATATACACCTATGTATACATATATATACATATATGTATAGTTATACTATGTCGCTATGTATGCTTAACAAATTATATGTCACTATGTTCGCATCGCAAAATGTATATATGTCACTATGTAACAGCAAGATTTTTTGTTGTTAAAAAATGTAATGATAATATGATAATCACGCCCACGTTTCAATGGATGTACAGACTACTATTTGAAACTCTGTTTTGGAACAAACACAAATTTTATTGAAAATGGCAGCCTAAGTATAGCGCTATAATTACTCAACAAAGTAGTGAATAATTCAGCCAGAAGTTGGCTAACTTAGAGTGTATTGCACAAATATAGTTCGAATTTTAATAAATATAGCGATTCAAACCCACCAATGTCATGCAGCAATATTTTCTGCAATGTCTACTCATTATGTTTCATATTTCGCTATGTACACCCATATATGTTGCTCTGTACACTTTTTTTGAAATTTG
>CABFPE010000435.1:569073-607273 GCA_900660155.1 Hofstenia miamia
ATAAGAACTCATGTCAGTGTAGCAAACGTCTGAAAAAGTGATACCTTCTTGAAGTGCAAACTTTTGAGAAATTGGTGTTGGGCATCTGAAGTATTAAAGGCTTTGTTTCAATACTTATGAGCTGTGGTATTTTGCTATTTTGCGATCTATTTTAACAATCATCACTAAATTTCAATATTCTTTTGTAAATAAATGTACAATAATAAAATTTTTAATCATTTAAAGAGAAACTGGTAATGTTGTTTTCTATAAAAAGTTTTTGATTGTATAACATGTTTCTTTGTACCTGCACATGCTCATGATAATACCACACATACCCACGGATGACAAACTCAACAGAGCTGTCGCCGTTTCTGGTTTTAGAATACGGCATGGCACGTTTTTTCTTAAGTTTTCTGATGTAAGTAAAACCTTCTTTTGTATTGCCTGAAGTCATTGGTAACTCAAAATCTTGCAGCAGCTATTCTTCAAAAATGTAGAAATCGGATCTTGACAACATAATGTTGCAAGAGCCTTTTATAAGAGTAACTGATAAGTTTTGCATAAGATGCGAGTGAGAAAAACTAGTATACGTGGCATTTCGACATTGTTCAAGTTTTGAAATGCGTGACATTGTTTTAATGGCAGTTTTTGACCATCCTCCTAAGACTAGGGGGACAAACAGAATCCCTTTTTTTCACATGAAATTGCATGAGTTTGATATTTCCTCTCTTCTGCTTGGCTTATACTGTAACTTGCTTCTGAAGATGCATGACGTNAGCATGGATTATATTTTTAATCAATAATTATCCTTTTGTACCTAATTGTTGTTACCATTTGTACAGAATATGACAAACAGTAGCAGCACAATATACTGTTTCAATATCCAATCTAAATATGCTAAGCACATTAGTATTTGCAAAGCAAATGTGCTGCATTAATTATATACATTACTTTTTTCTACCGCTGTTTATATATACCGTATTGATATAGGATCACTGCTGACAAGGGCAGGCCTAGAGAACCACAAAAACTTCTTAATTCCATTTTTGCCTAATCTCTTTTGTCCAAGATTTGATTATATTTTGATTCGTCATAAATTACTCTACACATAATGATAATTTAAAAGAGTCTTTATGGTGCATACTTACAACTATATTTTAATCTAACAATCATCACTAAATTTCAATATTCTTTTGTAAATAAATGTACAATAATAAAATTTTTAATCATTTAAAGAGAAACTGGTAATGTTGTTTTCTATAAAAAGTNAGCAAATAATGACCCAGTATAAGCTGATTTGTGAAGCTCTGGAATATGACACTTATCAGAAATGCTCTGTAAAATAAACAAGACCTTGTAACACTCTTTGAATCTTAAAATGATGAAAATGTTTGAGAAAGTTTACTTCAGATGAGACTATCTGCTTTTAAGAAATTGGATTTAAAAACCGATTGGCAAATCAGTTAGATTTCCAAGTGCGCCTCATTAAACTTGGTACCGGTACTAAGCCAGCATTTCAACTTCTTTACTGCTTCGAGGACACTCGTTCCAAATCCTTCCGTTGGTGTTGCAGCTTATGCATTTTGCACACATTTCAAAAAGAAAATACATTTACTTGATATGGAAATTCCTGGAGTTGTTTTCCTTTTATTAGAGAAGATAAATATACCTCTATATTCCACAACTATGACAGTCAGTGGCAACCTTAAAGCTGCATTTGTTGTTGAAAAGAGGAAAAGTATATGCGACGTGCTTGAATGTGGAATTTTTGGATTGATGATTATAACACAAGATCCTTTATTTGAAAGAATATTTTGTTATGAATAAGTTTCACAAACAGTATAACTGACATTTAAGTATGTGAAGGAATTTTCACAGTTGCTGTTGACATTTCATTCCTTTGACCATTTCTACTATATATTACATAGGTATAGCATATGTGTAGTTATTTATAGCGACTGAGATTGTATGGGTATTTTACTTTTGCAATTTGTCCAGGTTCCTATTCATGTATTACGATAAAAACAGTAATTCTATGCAGTCATGCAATAGAATCAATAATTTTAATACATATTTATTAGCCATATTGACGTTCAAATTAATCTTTGCTTCGTGATGTCACAAAACCTGTTGTTTCTGATTGGGAAACCAGGACGCTGCTTTGTAATAACATCATTCACTGGGTACTATCAACAGTTTTATTAGATTCCAATTCAGAGGAAAATAATCTGGTTAAGAAATGCATTGAAACGAAAATGGATTATGTTTCAAATTCAAAGTTGTCTGTATATTTACGATAATTATGTTTTATTTATAATATTTCAACCTATGTCGATTAACACCATTGCAAGATATCAGTACTGGTGTCATAGAATGAATCATTTAAAAGGGTTTGTTTTTAGATCAAATGAAATTTCATTCAATATAATTATTCCTGAAATGTTACATAATGGATGAAATGATCTTAAGAATTGCATTAGTTTTTATTTTTGGACATATCTAATAACAAATTATAGCTTGACTCAGTCTATGGAGTAAAGTTATAAGTGCTCGTGGATCGTGCCCCAAGCAACAATTATTCATAGGCCATTGAAGGACCATTATTGTTTCCATTATCGGCAATTATTGGCATTTAGCCGCTGGACCTTTAATAACCCAGCAATATAGCCAACAATGAGCCAATAATAGTGTCTTAAGCAAATTCAAAAAATTTCAAAAAAATATGGTCAAATAATTTCAAATATATTTACTTTATAAACAATAATTGTAAATGAGTTTTGAAATATTATATAAATTCTGTAAAAAAATATCCCCATTACAGTTAGTTTATATATTGTTTTATGTTTTATGGAATGCTAACCAATAAAAAATTTTAGCATTTTACTTTTTATTACATAAATAATTTGAGTACAAAATCGTTAAAAGTCTTCATTATTGGCTCATTGTTGGATTTATCATTGGGTCATTATGGCCCAGCGGCCAAAATCAAATAATGGCCAACAAGGGAAACAATAATGGACCATCAATTGCCCATGAATCCGTGTTGTATGGGCTGAGCCAATGTTTTAAAATAACGCAATAGATTGAACTCGAGTTGGCTTCAACTATAGTTGGTTTCTATATTATATTCAACACTAGCTTTAATTCTGCTTAAGTCCGATTTTTAGATCCTCGCAAATTTTTTACTACAGTTTGGCGGGTGGCCATTCCAAGACAACAAATTAACTAAAATACTCCGGCAAACGGTGTGAGCGGCATTTTTTTAGTTTTTGATGGATAGAATATATCGATTTGAGAAACAGTTTGATGATTAACTACACAACATCAATTTTCTCAAAAACATGTATCAACACATGCACTGGCCACAATAAAATCCATAAATGCGCCAATGGAGTATACTTTTAAATGGTTAAATCAATAGACCGAAAACACAGATAATCTCAGAAATAAGTCATATTCTATTAATAAGTCATTTGAAACTCCTAAAATACTGAATTGCGTTTTTATATATTGGTATTAAACAACTAATAAAATCAGCAAAATAAGGAAATTTTTAAAAATGAAACCAATATTAAACTAATGTAATATAATTATTTGCAAATTTATTTTTTATTACAAAATCATTGTTCTATATATTAATTTAGCCAGACTTGACAACGAGTCGAAATTTCTAATCTTGGCTCAGATTGGCTAGTTTTACTTTTTTGTATTTTCGGGTCTGCTTGAGACATATAACCATTCAATGAGACTCGCTAACTCGATGTTTGTTAAAATTTTAGCTCTTACTGTTATTTGATAATGATTTTAAGATGAGGTTAGAAAAAGATATATTGAAAGAAAAATAAGAAAAATCTGCATAAACAAATTGAAAAGCAGTACAATAAATTTGCTTGGTTTAATAAAGGCTCCTTGTATATCAAATGAGGGGCTCAAGCTCGGCTCGTTGACAACTCTACATTTAACATAACGGAATGACCTGAATTTACAGATTTTAGTGACATAAATATGCCGAAAATAGCTTTGTTTACCGTCCATGTATTCAAATAATCTCTGACTAACCGTGGGTGCGAAATTACTAATACTTGATCATTTTAAATTTATGTCATTGTGCTTGGTTTTTAAATAGGTACTTGTTATACCTTTGTTTAAGTTAATCTGAATTTTTGGTACATAATAAATATTTAAACATGTTTGTACATATTTTTGTACTTATTGCAACCTGCTTGTATATATGGAATATGTGCGAAAATGAGGCATAAGAAAATAAGAATGTTTAATTAAATAAAATGAAAATTTATAATGAATAGTAAAAACTCATTAAATTCAAGAAAAAATATTTGTTAATATCAGAAATATTTGTTTTAGGAAGCATTATTTGTTATCCAATGTAGAAATATCTAGCAAAGTTGTTTCCTTCTTTTAGTGTAGTGAGATTAATGAAATTTAATGAAGTATTATTGAAATTTAACTACTGATAACATGTTGATATTAAAAACGTACAGAAAAGGTTTAAAAATTTGACATTCTCTTGAGTCCTTTCTCTAGCCTTTCAATTTTGCACTTTAGTGAATTTCGTTCATTCGCAAGAGAAGAGTCCTCGGCAAGTAAGTCGCAGTTTGATTGCACAGAAGCAAACTTTGATAGACAAATTAACAACTTTTTAGAGTACTGTGAAAATAAATGAAAAATAATAGCCATTGCTACATTATCCATCAATCTTGAGGAAGAGACAGCTATGTAACTTGATATGTTTACAGCCATCATTTTGTCTCTGGTTTTGATATCATTTCCGTTCATTTTCAAGCCTAAATATTCCTATAAATTGAATTTGATCTTCAAGATATGTAATATAAAATAAACACCGAAATTCTTTCACGTAAATTTATGTTTGTGCAAATCTTGGAATCACTATGAAAATTTGGTTCTAGTTTACATATAGATTTAGAAATTTTGTTTCATTTGTGTATGAGATCGAAATCATATCTAGGGGCATATTGGCCAACCGAATGCATCCCGATAAGCTAAATCACAAATTTGTTTATGGGGAGAATTTGCGCGCAAAATCCTACAGCACATGTGAGCTGGAGATCATGGGGATTGATGGCGTGAGTCGATTGTTAGCAAAGTAATTTTTCAAACTTCAATTCTGGTCAGCAGCATTATCGCCACATTAATATTGGTGTACGTCCAAGGAATCTATGCTAAGCATAATAACTCCATTTACTAAATAGATTTCAATATTACACTTATGAGCACGTACTTTGTTGAGATGATTTAACTCTAAGAACTTCAAAGTTTGATAGATGTACATTGAAAAGAAGGAATTGATAATTTTCAAATCTTGAAATATAGGTTATCGGACAATATTAACTTAATTAAAGCCTATGAACTTGAAATTATAAAATGCATAGAGTATAATGAATTAATCTCAAAAAATTACAATTTTACGTAGACTTAGCCATCATCAATTATTAAAAAAATATATAAACTAAAACGTAATATTTATGTCAATCTATATGTGCTAAGCTCCAAGAGATATTGTGGGTCGTTGGAAGATTTTTTATAAGAACGTTTTGTATTATCTAGAGATCATTCAAATTCATATCTAGAAAATATCTTTACATCTTAACGAACAAATTAAATAGATTTAATGTCATTTCCCGGCTTCTCGTAGGAAATGAAGATTCCTGAAGATTTTTGAAGAAAATTATTATTCCATGGGAGTGATATATGTTGTATATCATCCGGTCAAGGATTGGACGGGGCGGGTTTGGGTTAGGTTACGGATTTTTTAAATCTTTAGGATGGAAGAACACTTACAGATTTAAGGAACAAATTTAGAAGTTAAACATTTGAATTTTTCAAATTATTAAAATTATAATTATTTTGTATATTCTTATATACTTCGTATTGGTTTATTCATAATTCCATGTTAAAAATATTTGAGCGTATTTGCTAGTATTCTTTCTTTGATGAGGTTGGGTTGCGGATTAGCGTCAGACAAATCTGGTGGAGGTCTTTGCTAGGCGGGATGGATCTCATCACAGGTCATTGCTTGTCATATATATACATATATATATATATATANGACAAATAATTGATTATGTATTAAGTAGAACACCAGCATTTTATCGATAAATTTACAAAATTTCTCTTTGACATTAGTGTCTTTGAGTAAGTTACTAAATATTGTTACCTAAGTTCCCTTAGTGAACAAATTGTCATATATATATATACATATATATACATATATATATATATATATATATATATATGTATATATATATATATATGATAATACATATGTTGCAGCTTTTATGTTTACAGGTTTAAAATGAATTATTACATTTCATACAATGATGAGGCTCACAAACAGGGTTGTCCGTCCTTTGCCTCTTAAATGGGTTCATGGTGCCTTCTTCTTGCACATGTTTTTGACAAAAGATCTTTGCCTCGTCATTTTTGGTGGCCAATTCCAAATCTATGAAAAAAATTGTCAGTTGAAAATACATATTTCATAAATTTATACATAAAGCTAATGTATTTTTTTAATAGTGATAAAGCATTTAAATTTTGAATCTGTATAATAATTTTACTTGAGTATAGATATATACATGTACATAGCTATATGCCATTTCTAAGGCCTACCTGAGTTTTCTACGTTGAATATTTTATTGTAGGCTTCATTGACAGAAAAAGGGAAGTACTCCTGCTGCAAGATTCCCTTTACAGCATCTACACAATTTTGAACCATTTGTGAATGCAAACTTTTAACCTCGGCTAAGTAAGCGTTTTTCAGCTCTTGATACTTAAGAACTTGTGTTTCGACAATATATGAAGTAGTTTCTAATGTGTGACTACTTATGTCTGTTATTGTAGAAAATACATCATTCTCAATATCATCCAAAAAACCAGAAATAAAATATTTGCAAACGTTAAATGGAGGAAACCCAGGAAGTTCTACACCTTTTTGTGACTCTAGCTCAAACTTAATTTTCTTGAGAAATTCCTGATCGGTAGGAGACCTTTGATGTTTCTCTATTGCTTCTTTCAGTTTCAGTAATTTTTTATAAAAAATTGAATATAACCGATGTTCTTCAGGAAGTCTGTTCCAGTATTCTGCTTTGGTTAGTTTTTCAAAATCTTGTGCAATACCAGTGCCAATTTCAATTAACAAGTGTTGTTTGTCAGAATTTGCTTGTGGGGGACCTTTTCCAAATTCCTTCAACTTCCATTGAGCATTATTTAGTTCTGTTTGCAACTGATGAAGCATACTTGGAATGTTAGCTTTTATATGAATGACAAGTTCCTTTGATAATTTTTCAATTAAACTATTTATTCCAGCATTTCCATTTTTATACATTCGTCTTAAAAGCTTTGCTACAAAGAAAAAAGTCACTTTCACTCTTTCTAGAGTCCCTAACTGTTAAATCATTTCTTATATCTAGTTGTGAGCGACATTTTACTACGGAATATCCTTTTTCAAGGGGGTAAATTTTGTTCTTAATAAGATTCAAAACATCATTTTCAGCTCCCTTGTCTATCAAATCAGGCTTTGTCAGTACGCCTAGAGTTCTTTTACCTTCGGGATCCATTTCCTTTGCAATGTTCAATGACTCAATAGTAGCTACATCTTGATTGCTAGGAATAACGCATAGCATTATGGTATTTTCCTGACGCGCATATTTAAGGATTATGTTCTTAATTTTTTTGCAAGTATCTTTGGATTGTCCCCTTACGGCTAATCTGGCAATGCCAGGCAGATCAATAATTGAAAGATCAGGATTATCTGGACTACTTACAAATAGACTGATTAGTTGTTCCGAAACTTCCTTGCTGTTTTTTGTCATCATATTTTGAGCATTCATAATTTCATTACTAATTAAGTTCGGGCTTTCAATATCTTTTTCAATTCTTTCACTCTGTAAAGTTTCGTAAAAAATCTTAGCCGACCACTTAGTGCTGTGTTTTAATTTCAGCTCTAGGGGACAACGTGTCATTATTCCTGTCCCTCTGGGTAGCTGTATGCCACTAATTGCTTCTAAAACAGAGGATTTCCCTGATGATTGATCGCCAATCACAACAATACTTGGTAATGAGACATCGTTTTCTAAGCCAAATTCTCTAAGATCGTCTACTAAGTCTATTAATGGTCTCACGTTCTTTTCAAATGCATTATTCAGTGATGCTGAAGTATCTAAAAGAATTGGTTTTATGATAATATTTAACAAATAAAATAGTCTATAATTGAAATCTAAAACTAAGTTCATACAAGGCTTAAAATTTATGTGTACTTGGCTTTTGATTTCGAAGAAATACATGCAGGTTGACTAAAATTTATATTGATTTTTTAGATACTGTAGAATTAGGCGAATGTTTCGCTCAAAACTTAATACCTAATATTTACATAACGATTTAAAGTTCAGTTACTACATACCCGTATTTAGTGTCTTAAAATACATCACAGTTGCAGAATAGGCTCAAAATATTACAAGCATCTCAACTTTACAACTTAAGCATGTGATTAGGGAGGGTTGGCACTTAAATTTTGATGGGTGCTAAAATCACTTTTATTTTGTCAAATAAAGAATTAGGTCTTAAGCTAAAAATATTGTCAGAACTTCTAATATTTTTAAGTTACAGATTGTTTTTTCCAAAAGATTGTTAACCACGATAATTTAATAGGTATGATAAAAATTTATTGAAATTCCGAAAAGACTTTGCCTTAGGCACTAGTTACACATCACAGTTATATACAGCACAATTTCAACTGCAGCAAATTCTCTAGGCTGTTAGAGAAGGATATAGGAAAATATTACAAATACTTATTCAGATAACTTCAAATTCAAAATATTACTCAAAAGTCATCCGATTTCAACTCTTAGATACGATTTATACTAGCTTTTTAGCCTTTTATAATTTTATAAAAAAATTTTAAACGTTTATAGCTCAAAAAATATTAATGCTGTGTTTAATCAGAAAACACCACATGGTAGAGGAAAGACTCTTCTTTTTTCATTTAAAAAAACCGTGCGCTGGTTCTTTCCTACAAAAGCGTGCCATCGTGCGAAGTCTCCGGTCGCAAGGGACTTTAGCCGTGTGACCTCTGATTTTGCATACGGAATGCCTTAATGGGCTTGGAATATCTTTGCACACATCAAGTAATACTCAAAGTTTTTTGCTGTCTCCCTGGGCTCAAGCCTTCTAAATACATGAACACTAGGTATAGAGGAAATTTAAATCTCATTCAAAAATTCGAAATTGTCTAAGAAAACTTGTTAATCAATAAGCTTTAATAGACATTTTGAACATTTAATTAATGTATGTTCCGCAATAGACCTACCCATGCCCCAAGATTTTAAAATTTGGAAATAGGTTTGGAGAAAATTTTTTGTAAATGAAGAAAAACGGTTTGTCCTTTAATAGGTTAATACAAGACATCTTCCGTTCGATGATACTCAGATGTAGAATATTTTGCACAAATGAGCATGCTAAAATTTTAAATCAATTATCTTGGTAAGCAATGCAGGAGTTGGAGACTTTAAGTGACCTTCGGTTATTAGCCAAACATGCTTTCCAATTTACCTATGTCTTTGCAATACCAATGCCTCGTAATTTAAGCAATATCAAGGGATCGTTGAATGTGAATCAAGTATAAAGGTTTTTGCTAATAAATTCATATTCGAGCATTTTATTGAAAATTATGGAGATTACATATCCAATGAGGAATATTTATTTATTCACTATGAAGCAAAATTGAGATTCACAAATTCATGGGAGTTTTAAAAAAGTTTTTTTTCGATTAAACAATAACAATTGTAAGTCCAGTATGAAAAATATACTCACTAAATATCGAAAACACATTGCATAATATGAAAACCTTTATCAACAAAAATCAAGTAATTCAAAACAAACAACTTCTACGTGTAATACTTTTACCATCTTTCTGGCAATATATTAATAATATCAGCAAAGAACACGCATGAGGGAATTGCAAATTACTGTAGCAGTAAATTTTTTGCATGTATTTCAAAATCAAATATGCACATGATTTTTTTCGTTTTCCTCTGATGATATTTGGAACCAAACATTTTGGGTGATTGAAAAAAATTATTTGTGGTATCTATTTTACCACAAACAAGTTGACTAAGTTGTATATTAAAACTAAGAACCTAGGTATGTTGGGAAATGAAACAGTGGAAACTTAAACTCACTATATTTGTCATTATCACATTTTAAGATTTAATAATAAGCACATCAATAAGCAATCCCATTTGTATAATAAACTTCGTTTTTCAAAAAAACCTACCATGTCTGCAAAGAAAATGCTTAAGTTATTAATGCTTCAATATAGTGTAGTTTTTTAGGAGCATAATTAAACTTAAAAAGAACATGCAGATATATTTCGACTTACAAAGTCATCGTCAGTTACTAGATCTTACAATAATAATTATAATTTTCTAAATTTTAAAAAGTAACAAATTTAATTTGTAAATATATACTTCTTTTGTGTTCAAACTTGGTTGCAAGGATTTTACAAAAATACTCTCAATAATTTTTAAATTACGTGATCTTGATGTCTGATGTAATATTTTTGTTTCAAAATTTAATCTGCACTTAATTAGATGATTAGATATATTAGAACTGGTCTCATGCTTTTTAATTCTTCTTGATAGTTGCATACTAAAAAACCAATATAATCTTCACCACAGGTGCATTTTATTTGATAAATTATATTTGACTTATTGGTTTCTTCAATTGTAGATCTTAATTTCAAAATAGGTTGTTCTATAAAGCCTTAGTGCCCAAAATATCTTCCTAAAGAAACTCCCAACAACAGGTTATTCTCTTTGGCAATAGGGAGCAAAATTGAATGTGTATCTCAGACTTGAAATCTGAATACAATTTAATTATTAATTGAAAGTATAAGGGCAGCTTCTTCAACCCTTTCCCTGCTAAAGTTTTCTTGGAAAATTCAATTTTTTTAAGAACAGCAATCATCATGAAAAAAGACTGTCGACATTTTTAACATCTTTTGTAAGCACCTTGCTAAAAATTTATGGTAATACGAGTTGTATTAAACTTCGGTTCCCTGCTACAGATATAAAATGCGCTGGAAAGAAAATGCTACATTCTGGTTTTTGAGCTTTCGGATCAAAATTGGCAATTTACATAACATAACATGTATAAAAAGGGTTTATATTAAAACATGCGCTTTTGTGCATTTCATAACTTCTTTGAGATTAATTAGTTGCTGAAATTATAGTTTTAAAGCATTTGTTTGATTTATATTGAATTTTTCAAAATTCTCGAATTCAAATTAGAATGTAAGCAAATAAACTGTTTGTGAATCAAAATCTGTCTATATATTAAGTATTTTCATATATGGTTTCTGTTACTTAGAATACTTAGCCATTTCCGCTATCCACTTAAAGAAGGCTTCAAAAATTGTAGAACACTAGATATGAATAATGAATGTTTGCAAACGTGTAAGCTGTGCTGCATTATTACGAATTTGTGAGAATATTACTTTGTGCTGCTCACTTCTTAAAAATTCCAAGCTACATCCCCAATTGGTTGCACCAGCAAAGATTTAGTAGAACCAGGATAAGGCATGTCCATTTTAATATGAAACAAACTGTTAACGGCAAAAGACTGGGTCAATTACAAAATATTTTTTATGTTACAATTTCAGGCGTCTTTCTTTTTTTCTTCAACTATTCTATCACAAATAGATAAAGGATTTAAAATATATATAAAGTAGTCAGAGAAATATATGAAAACCTGGGTACATTAACACACCTGGATAATTAACCCATAATAAGATTTTAAATTAAATTTCACAGATATGCACATGAAAAAATTGCAAACAACAACTAGAAATTTATTAAACTCTATGTTTGATAAGTCAAAGCAAGACTAACACAGAATTTAGTGTAGTACTCGCTTTCATTTTCATGAAATGAACATATTTCATATTTATTTAATATTTCTAGTGTTGCGAAGTCAGTGCTATGCATTTTTGTAATGCATTATTGTTTGTGCAACCGTAATAACTTCGCAGAAGTGTTTATAAGTTTCATGTTTCTATTTTGATCTTCGAAGGAGTTCATTGTGAAAACAGAATGATGAATTTAAATTTCTGTGGTTCTACCTTGTTTAAATCAATTGTGGCAGTTATTATTCGTCTAGTATAGAAAAATATTATTAGTAAGCCAATACAAAATTACCATTTCCTGTTGAACCAATTGAAAGCTTTTCAGACATTTCCCACCTAAATATACAATTATGAAAATTATTGAATAAGAAAAATTCATATTCTGAATTGCTTGATAAGTATATTCGACAAAAAAATTCTATAGAATAACTAGTTGTTTTCTTAAATACTCGATTTTTGATGCTGTAAAATTGGCTGATATAAAAAAATTCACTTAATTATTGCAATGATTTGATGAAAATCTGCCATTATTCTCTAAGAAATAATTAATACTCTTTAAAAAAAATTAACCTAGGGATTCCTAAAAAATTTCAAAGGGAGTTAAAAAGTTTTATCAATTAGTTTTTGTGACAACATGTATTATTTAAAAGCTTTAATAATGGAAATAATTGGAGTATATTTATATGATTATATAAGAATAAGTCATTCCATCGGTGCAATCATTCCCTTTGCTATTTTTTTTAACATGCCCGGCCTGTGTGTTGGTAAACATTAATTATAATGTGACCGCTGACCCAGTGCACAAATAATGAAGTTGCACGATCCAAATTACTACAAGATCTCAATAAATATTGTGATAAAATAGTTAAGGGTTGGGCTTTCGATAATATTTGAATTTTACAATTTTCTTTATAGCAAAAAAATGTGCAAGTGGAGAAATATTTTTTAGAGGGACTCGACTCAACCTGCTGGTCGGTCTGACGCGTTTCACACATGAGTCATTCAAAACACTTAACCAATAATAGTGCATGATGGTAAATATATTATGTTATGCTGAACATATTCAGTGATGGAATTTTTATTATAAAAAATGCATGGTTTATAATAAAGTTATAATTCATTTTTGATATGAGATAGCATACAATTGACAATTCCTCAATATCTATCTTAAGTAAATCACGATGTTCCTAGAATTCCCAATTCTTATTAGTATGCAAACAAGAATCCAAAATTTTATTAAGTTTAAGATAAATTGTAACTTACGAGTTATAGGAGTGGGTTCCTTAGTTGCTTTGAAGATGCTGGTTACTTAAGTAAATGCTCCAGTTTTAATCATTTATAAAGCATTTAAACGCAGCAAGCTTTTTCTTATACAATTTTACGTTATGGTGGTTGTTCACTTTCTAATCAAATTTATTTTAGAATAGTATGACCTTTTGCAAATTCCAAACTACATATTGCTAAGTTTTTCATATAAATTGGTAGACATGTGAAATGGGTTGTATAGCTGATGTTGAAATTTTAAAGCCCAAAGCCCAAATTTTGATGGCCAAAGAAAGTTCAATAATTAAAAGAAACCCTTGAACAAGAAGACTTTGGAAAGTTTAAAATAAATTACTCTGCAGAATGCAGGCCACTTTTAAAAAACTGTTCGTTTATGTCTTAACTTCAATAAAATATACTGCATAGATAATATTAATAGTGACTTTCGTGCAATGTAAATTATAGAAACTTTACAAACCTATTGCAATTGCATATCAAGAGTTGTGAGATAATACACAATTTAGTGCATTTAGTGCCTCTGTGTAAACAAACACTAAAGCGGATGTTACCCGATGGGCTTTGTCTCCGAGACAAATGAACTAAGTTAAATATCCAATTATTTAGTGACTGCGTACATAAATCTATTTATACATACCATTTATGGCGTGGGTCAATTAAAAACATCTGCGTTTATTGTTTTTTTGTCATATTTTACATATACACACTTACTAAATTAAGACTAAAATACTGCATTCTACATCAATTAAGGGGGTGCCATGACAAGAGGAAATTTCTTAGATATTAATAATGTCCATTTTTAAACTTCGCAAATACATTTTTACTATTTAATAAAGTGATTTCTAATATTTATCAAAGTAAATACCAAATTGCAAGTTACAATTATAGGATAACTACTTTTTGTAAGGTATGAAATTGTACTGATATCACAATGCACAAGCAATTCATTAGAGCACATACGATTTTGCAACATTCCGAAACAAATTTTAACACAACCAATAATTTTTTGTTCGTTTTCCAACGCAACATGCTTTGTTAGGCGCAAAAATTAACAATGAGAAAAAATTATCGTCAATATTTGTTTTCAATCAATTGCAACTTAATCTTTAGTATTTGTTTACCATTCTGCTGAAGCTGCTTTGTACACATTTACGATACTTAAAAGTTATTATATTATCAAAATTTTTACATTGTTAAAAAAATTTATAATAAATATTAACCAATTCAATTATTCTAAATGTAATATGTATTACTTTAAATTTACACTTTGTAATAGATGGACAAACAAAAGTAGGTAATTATATCAAAACTTTATTTTTCTAAACTTTTTATACAACTCTTCTATTACAGGACTTTAGCCGTCATTTTGAAGGTCAGACGTTTCTATTGTTTTCATTATGTCAGGTTGGAATACTTTTATAAAATAAGAGAATTTCAAATATCTGCTTGTAGAGCTCTACATTGTTGATATCCAATTAATGAAGAGTCGTCATTTGAATCTCACCATAAAAGAGACACCAATCTAAGCTGGGAATCGAGAGTACTTGAAATTCGAGTTGAAGTCCAAGTGCTCAACTACACATTTCGGGTACTCAAAATTAGCTTTAATGGCATGTAATTTTCTTCAATTTTTGCATATAATGTCGAGGAACTAATCGATCTCTAACTAGAAGAAATCAATGCTGGAAATTTCAAATTTTCAAATACTGAAGCCGAAATTTTGAGGGCTCATAATTAAACACAAGCTGTTTGATAGTAAAAACCCATGATATCGTTTTAAACAGATGGCAAGCAGCACTCTATCACCAAAATTTGAAATTGAAATGCATCTATGTCACTACACTAGGGCGTCACATATATGTATTTGCATTCCTTAGGGAAGACGATTAATGATTTCCAAGAAAATAGGAAGGATCAATGCCATATTTTTCACACAAACACCCGTTTAAAACACATTATTCATTTAACTATTTTTATTTCCAAATCAGTAATCAATTAGTAACTTGTGTGGCATAATGGCGTAGAACAAAAGGATAATAAAAAGAAGTAACCAAGACTATCTGTAAAACTTGTGATTTAATAATAATTTTTGTATAAACACAATTACTATCTTTTAATTGTTGTAAAACAAATTGTGTAGTTTTGATATTACGTTTATCAGCAAAACATTTCTGCAAAAATCGCTATAGCTAATTAGATGACATTGCATAATTGAAAGCAGACGACAAACAAATTGTAAACAAATTTGAATCTATGAACAGGTACATGCTGATTGTTTAATTGTTTATGCAATATGATTAGAAATAGTATGCAATGGATTTATTTGGTGATGAACTAATTTCATTTGATTTCTTTTATTGTATTATCAGGTTTGATTATTAATGACAATGGAAAGCTAAACATCTGAGCACTGAGTCACAGTCGCTTTCATGGTAACTGGTGATCCTTTACTATTCCAGGTTCCTTCTTGAGTTGCAGTGGTGGCGTTGGTTTCGATCCTGGTAACATCTTGCTGCTTCCAATTTAAACAAGTCATTAGTAAGACCTTACCCTATTAGAGTGGAAAGCTAGATTAATTGGAATTGTACAATTGGTTAAACAGATTAATTAGAGGAAATTGTTACAGCATTACCAGAATATGTCTATTATACTTGTACAGATTCTACATGGCGACCATGACAGGCGCCTGATACATGCAAACAAGGAAAGAGAGAACATAAGCTGACTTAAGAAGATGTACTTCTAGTCAAACAAACCCTGCCTGAAGCAAGACTGGCAAACAAAAAGCAATATGAGTTAAAATAGATGGTTCTTTTCAAAGTATTGATCTAGTTGTAACTGATACAAGGTTAAGCAGATATGAAAAATCCTACACCTAGGGAGCTATAAGAATCTAGTCAATGAAGGTAACCACTATGACTACTCATAGCTAAATGACTACAATGGTATATTCAAAAAAAATAAGACAAGGTCTAAAACACAAAAACTCCCAAGACACAAGATGTCACATCATGACCAAAAAATGAGCCATCCCCAGCAGAATTAATTGACAGTCTCAGAGATGAACTATGATTACTAATGCTAAATAACGAAACCACAAGAGACAAAATCAAAGAGAAATGCAATGGATGCCAAATGAAGATAAAGAAACATTAAGTAAAACAAATCTGCCTGAAGATGAAGAAATCGTTTAAAAATAAACAACCTGAAGCCAAGGAAGAATTCGTCCAAAAATTAGTATATAATATAGCAAAACAAGTAAAAAGAAGTGTGAAATGGAAACAGAAGTGAAACCAATGTTTAATAATTCCAAATTATCCAAAGGAAATGAAGGAAAAGTACCATTAAGCAAAGCTATCCTTCCTAAATTCATGGGAAGAATAGATAACTATTCACCTACCTTCACAGAATGGCTGCAAATATTCAAAATGAATATGAAGGAAAGTAAAGTTACACAAATTGCAGCAGCAGTGAGATTCCCATTATATTTCAGTGGAACCACATACCAACATTTCTTGGTACTTGAGACAGAAATGAAAACAAAATACAAAAAACTGATTGGGAATATCAAGCATACTATAACAATGAGAGTTTTAAAAATCAGTATCAAATGATTCTGAATGGGATAAGAATGAAGAAATGTGATGACCTGAGAAATTACATGTTGCAAGTGGAAAGAATGCTCAAACTAAGTTTGAGAGAGCAGACCTACTTCTGCAATGCAGAAGACTCATTAGATTGAATGATAAGAAAAGGACTAGTGATACAAATAACAATGGGAAATAATGCCAGAATAAATGAGAGAGCAGCAACAAACAAAGCACCAACAATAATGAACACATTCCAAGAATTTGGAAATAAAATTACCACACAGAAGACTGGGGACAAAGACAAAATAATAAAAGTGAACTTGAAAGATGGGACAATAAAGAAAATTAGAAGGGACTTGAAATGCCATACCTGTGGATGCAAAGGGCACCTTAGAAAAGACTGTAAAAAACAAATCAATATAATTGAAGGCAGTGAAGCATACTTTGAAGAAGAGGACTTAATTGAAAAGGAAGATAATTTTACTGAAGAAGAAGAAGAAGAAGAGGAAGAAGAAACTGAAGATTTAAACTGCTAAGAGCAATGTCTCAGGAAAACAACACTCCCATTCTAATCATAACTGACTTGATAAAAACTAATACAATCACAGTTGTAATTAATAGTATCATGGTCAAGGCAACCATAGACAAGGGAGCAGTGATCTCTGTAATAACAGATGAATTTGTGTCAAAAATTGGATTTACTAGGCAAGAATTAGAAAATGAGAAAAATAGGTTAATCAACAGTTCAGGCAACTATATTGATACTAAAGGAAAACTGCAAGACATCCAGATTAGAATCACAAACACAACATTCTAACAAACATTTACTGTGATAGATACTGAGAGAAACCTATTGTCATATGAGATGATATTTGGAAATGACTTTTTGATAAAAAAGGATGCATCATAGACTACACAAAAAAGAAAAAGAAAAGTGCAGGAAGTACAATCAAAGATGGCAAAGGAACAATACCAATATTGAATGCAACAAATAGGGCAGTAAATGTCAAATAAGAGAATGGAAAGAGGATGAAATCAGAGAAACAAACCATTGAGAAAATGATTAACATAATTGAACAAGAAGATGATGAAACATATAAAATCCTGAAGATAAACAATGGAGATTATGAATATCTAAGTAAAGCAGAAAGGGAGAAATTAACAAACACTACAAAAACATGAAAAAATCTTCACCTTTGGAGAAATAAGCATAAGGAAACCAATGGGAGAAACAAACAAAATTGTTACAACCACAAAAGAACCAATATGAATACCATGCTGAAGAGTGCTAGAACAACTAAAGGAGAACTACAATCAAATACTAAAGGAGCTCATTGACAATAAAATTATCAGGCCAAGTGAGAGTCCATATGCTGCACCAACAGTGTTTGTAAATCAGGGTGAGAAATAAAATCTGTGCATCAACTTTCATAAATTGAATGACATAACAAAGAAGGATGCATAATCACTCCCAGGAATAGATGATATAATCTATGAAGCCTGTAAGCACAAATACTATACATGTATAGATTTGTGCAAAGCCTATTGGCAGGTATGAATGGAGCCAGGAGATATTGAGAAAAGTGCATTCATAATGCCATATAGCTTATTTGAGTGTATGTATATGGTGTTCAGATTGTGTAATATGCCTGTGACATTCTAATGATATGTAACAAAAGTCCTAAAACAAAACAAAAGGAAGATGAAGTTGGAGTATATTGACAATATATTAGTAGCAAGTGATATGGTGCAGGAGCACATCAAAAAATTAGACAGAATGTTAACAATCTTATGGAATGCATTGTTAAGATTAAATGGCAACAAATGTGACATTCTCACGACACAAGCATCCTAGCATTCCTAGGACAGCAGATAGAGCAGGGAAAAATCAAAAAAAGGAAAATTAACATGTAAGAAATGGTACAAAACATCCAGACCACAAAAACTAAGAAAGATTTTCAGAGAATAATGTGTTTGATAAATTATTGTGGATCATTTATACTAAACATAATACAGAAGACCAACAAAATGACAGCACTGATGAAAAAATCAGCAATATTTGAATGGTTGTGGAAAGAGTTTATTCTAGACTATGATGCCAGCAATGTGGCTAAAGATGCATGTTTAGGCCAAATCAAAAACAGCAGAGAGGTGCTGATTCAATTTTTCAGCAGGAAACTCAAACAGAATGAAGGAAATTATGGATCAACACTAAAATCAAAATCCTTACATTGGTGGAAAGTATAAAAAAATTTTGATACTTTCTGACAGGATAATGTTCAGGGTAAGAACAGACAATAGTGGTCTAGCATAGTTGAAAAAATTATCAGGTGACAAATCCTCAATAGCATCTAGGAGGATAGAATATCTAAGTGAGTTTATATTTACTATCAAATGCTGCAAAAGAATGTTGCACAAAAACACTGATTTCTGGACAGTGCTACCAGAATACCAACAGGACACACAAAAATAAGCAAAGAAAAGAATTAGTTTGCTATACATGGAAAGTGAATAAGAACAGCCTCCTATATGTTGAAGGAAAGTCAATGAGGGTAGCAATACCTGAATACTTTGAGAGAACTCATGAGTAGATACACAAGAACAGACACATCACAATAATACAAACTGAAATGACATTTAACACAAGGGTCATAATGATATCAATTAGGAAATGGTAGATGATATCATAAATAAGTGTACAACCTGTATACTTAACAATAAAAATCATTTTCCAAGACAGATGCCATCACTAGAAAAAATTATTGCCACATCACCTAATCAAATAGTTCATGTAGACTTAGGAAAATTGTCACAAGATGATGAAGGTTACCAGTACATATTAGTTATAGTGGATAGCTTCACCAAATATGCTCAAATGAAACCCTTGGAGTTTACAATAGTGAAAATAGTCACAGCAAAACTAATGAAGGAATGTATTTTTAAATTCTGTCATATAGAAGTAATTATATCAGACCACAGAGTCCAATTTGAAAGTAAGCTATTCAAAGAGATGATGAAATTAATTGAAATACTTAATGAAAAATCAACTGCATACCACCCACAAGCAAATAGAGCCATAGAATGATTAAACTGTACAATGATTAAATAAATTAGAGTGATGACATCCAGAATTGGCAGAAGAGATTGGAGAGAATATTTCTACAACACATCAGTGCATTCCACCACAGGAATGACACCATATAAGGCAGAGAGGCCACAACACCAGTCTTAATGCAATATGACACATACTCTGAAAAATAGGACAACTAATACATAAAGAAACTTTAAGATCAAAAACCAGGAATCCATGGGGCAATATGTCACAATATGAAACATCAGGCATCAGGCAGGAGAGGAACTTCAATAGGAAAATATACAGTAAACCACAGAAAAGAGGGGAAAAGTTTTATGCATACACACTAATGAGAACACAAGACATAAACCAAGTGAGAAAATTAAAAACCATACACTATACAACAAACACTACCTAACAACAACTATAAACTAAATGATGGAAGAATATTACATTTCCAAAACTTAAAAAGGGCAATGACAGACATAGAACAAATAGAATTATACAAAAAACAGAATTCATAAGAGAAAATGAAGTTACTTATGCTAACATGGATGAACTTGATAGTGTCTGCAAAGAGGACTTTGATGATGAGTACAGAGCAAACATCAACACTACAGAAGTAGAAAAAAGAATTATGCCCCAGAGGGTGGTTAAAAATAAATCTAAATATGACCCTGAAATATGGGATATTATACTATTAACTGAATTTAGGCACAAAGATGAAACAAATGAATCAAAACAAGAACTGATCACCACTCAAATGCAGGAGAGTGAGAAGGAGGACTCTGCAATTCAAATGTGAACTAAAGGAAAGGTGGATGAAGTCACAGCTGAACAGAAATCTTAGAAGAAGTGAGGACACCCTCACTTAAATGCCAACTAAAGGGCAGGCTGATAAATGAGGAAAATGAAAATTTATTACAAAGAAGTACACCCTCACCCAAGTGAAAACTAAAGGGCAGGTGGATAAACAGGGGCAGCTCACCAGCAACCAAATGTCAACTAAAGGACTTGTGGTCAGGAGCAATTGAGAATTCTCAAAAATGTCTTCAGAGTATGGTCACAATAAAATAACCCCACCATTCAAATTCAATGTCAACTAAAAGGCAAATAGTACATAGCAACAACTTATGGTCCTTGACAACTAAAGATCAGAGGTACTAAAATCTGTGATCAACTAAAGGATCCAGATATCAAGGAAATCAGTGATGATTCACAGATGGACATGTCTGAACAACCATCAACAAGCTTGCTTCCCACTACAAGCTCACAGCCATTCTCATTCAGGCAGCTCTCAACCACAACTAAATCACATCAATCATCAAGATCAGAGGATTGAGAAAGCTGAATGGCAAAAATAGGGAGAGAAAGATTACACACCTATTTTTATAGCAATTAGGTGGATGAGATACAATGTGCTTGACAATCTATCTCTGGAAACAAAACGATTTATAAAAAAAGCACACAGCAGTAAAAGAAAGTGATGGACCAACTTGCAACAGATTTTTCTCTTGTAAATGGAATATGAATGAGAATTTGAGCAGACCATACTTCAGAAGCACAATGCAAATAACATTCAACAATCAATTTTCACTGGCAGATGCACAGAAATTGATAGCACACAGAGACAATATTATCAAAGAATGTGAGCAGGTCAACCTTGATAGGAAAAATCTACTCATGATATACTTTATAAAAGAAAATGAATTGAATGCCAAAACATTGCAGAAAACAGTAGAGGATACACTAAAAATGGTAAAAGTAAAAAAGTTTGAATGATTATTATAGTGAGAAGTAATGCAACAGAGCAAATACTAGGCTTGACAAACTCATTCTGGGAGAACATAAAAACCATGAAAAACAACTACCCAGCAACATTCAGAATAGCACCAACTACAAAAATGGAAGGCACATATTGAAAACACATGATGGCAATGCTGCTACAGTGCACCCCACCCCCAACAACCTTTATACCAATGCTCTTACCTATTTAGAGATTAAAAGACCAGAAAGTTGTGAAAGCATGCTGGCATGAAGAGAACACATACATAAACACAAAAGAGAAAGCTCTAGAAAAGATATGCAAAGAATGATACCAAAAAATCAAAAGCAACATTGATCAGAATGACAATAAAGAAAGGATTTATATTGAAGGAAAAGTGACACCATATGATCTCTATGAAGAAGATGAACCCATATTCAACAAATAGAAAAAGTGAGAGCAGAAATCAAAGAGGCCAACAAAAAACAGTAATACTCTTTTCCAGTATCAACAACATAGTGTGGGAAGAGCTGTGGAGCAACATGTACAAATATTGCAACGTCACACAAAGATTAGAAGTTATAACAATGATACAGTTGGGGAAGAACAACCTGGAAGAAATAATGAGAGAGGAAGGTAGAGAAAACATCAGTGCATTCTATGACAAAGCCTAGATATGAAAATTGCTAAAATCTACTTACCAATTCTTCTTCCCAGACACTGCAATGCATCCTGATTTAGCACACCAAGCCAAATAGAGGCAATTATGACATTGATGACAGCAATTAAAGGTCTCTGACTATATGAGAAGTACTACAAAGAATTCAACACTAAGCTGAACAAATTGAGAAGTATGTGCACCATCTCAAATACACTGAAAGGTCTGAAATTCATAAAACACAAAAAGATGGTTACAACAGAAAAATAAGTGGTGATGAAATTGACTAAACAGGAAGAATATAAAAACGTTCATTGGGACATGCCTCAGGCAATCACATTGATCAAGAGAGTGAACAAAATGGTTTACAGAGAGAGAGAGTTGTCATTCTTAATTAGCTACACTGGTGGCTGAGTGTGGCACAATGATGTAGAACAAAAGGATAATAAAAAGAAGTAACCAAGACTATCAATAAAACTAGTGATGTAATTATACTCTTGTACAAACACAATTATTATCTTTTAATTGTTGTTAAACAAAATGTGTAGTTTCAAAATTACAATTATTGGGAAAACAGTTTGGCAAAAATTGAAAAGACAAAACCACTATAGCTAATTAGATGACATTGCATAATTGAAAGCAAATTTGAATCTATGAACAGGTACATGCTGATTGTTTAATTGTTTATGCAATATGATTATAAATAGTGTGCAATGGATTTATTTGGTGATGAACAAATTTCATTTGATTTCTTTTATTGTATTATCAAGTTTGATTACTAATGGCAATGGAAAGTTAAACGTCTGAGCACACAGGCAGTTTTTTGGTGTTCACCAGATTCGACTTAAGAGATTCTTGGAGCCACCACACATTCAGCTATTCACAATGTGGTGCAGCTGGTAGCCAAAAATCCCTTGTGCTCCTAATTTAGGTTTAAGAATTTTTACTCGTTGTAGCCTTCCAATCAATTCATTCACTATAATAAAACATGTCATCAAATAGCTGGACAGCTACAATCAGGCTAACCCTCTTTAGATCCAAATTGTTAAGGAATTTAATAAACTCTATTACACATGCAAGGTGCCTACAAGCTACAAAATGTATTACATGATGTTTATTTTAATTAACAGTGTAGTCTTTGTTATATGTGACCTTCAATCAGGACTGTCATACTTTCAGTTTTTGCCGACTGTGTTGATTGTTCACATGTACTCAGGATTTAGTTATTTATCTATTCATGTAAGGCTATCTATATGTAGGATTTATAACAAGCTAATGCATCCTGGTTGCGAACTTTATTGCTATTATCAGTTATAACAAAAATAATCAATACACTAAATTGCTAAGGAATCAACACCACAATCACTGAGAACGTTTCCACACCATGAGCTTATGTTTGTGAGTCACAGTCGCTTCCATGGTGATGTTTTACCATTCCAGCTTCATCCTTGAGTTGCAGTGCTTGGCGTCGGGTTTCCACCCTGGTAACTTCTTGCCCCTTCCAATCTAAACAAGTTGTTAGTAATACCTTACACTTCTGGAGTGGAAAGCTGGATTAATTGGAATTGTACAATTGGTTAAACGGATTAATTAGAGGAATATGTCTATAATAATACTTGTACAGATTCTACACTTATCTGAAACTTTATAAATTTATTAACTTGCCATTATCATAAGATTAGTTATGTAAAATACACATAAACTGTGAATTATAACAGTCTACACCTTTTACCGTTCAATATAAAAACTACTGCATTCAAATTAAAACATGTCATGCAATTTATAATAAATGTCAAACTTTAACTTTATGACATAAATCTTGTGTATTGCTTCAGTACATGCTGAAAAAACGAATTGCATTGTAAAAGCTTTGAAAACTTCATTAGGCTTCTTGGTCCTCGATTTGACAGAGTTCGAGATATTTTAATCGGTGATAAAGGTTAACAGTAAATTTCGGCTTTTGGAATTTAGCAGTATACTTTTTCAGCACTGGCATCAAATCGACTTTCCCTAAAGCCTTTTGCACTCTTATCCTGTTAATAAATAATTGTATGCCCTGATTTAAGCCTTAAGATGGATTCAGCAAATCCTTTTCATTCGGCCTCATTTTTTAGTGTTGGCTCCATCAAAATGCCGTTGTACGGTGCTTGTCGATACGCCTATTGCAATATGTGGATTATGTTTTAGTTTGGCAGCCAAATACTTTAGAATTGCTTGACAATTTTGTTCCAAAGCTTATCACTATATGTACTGTAGAAAGACTTCTAGGAATAAATTTTTAAGCTTAGAATGTATAGCTAACATATGGTACTACTGTTTTCCTGTATTTTCCTGAGCAATAACTGTATGTTTCCTATTAAATTTCTATTTGTAAGGATAACCATGATAGCTCTATTCATAGGCTATTCATAGGATTTATGGCTGAAGATGATTTACTCTATGGAAAATAAAGTAAACATTGTTTTAGTTTATAGTTTGTTTTGTTTCTTGAATTAATTTTTCAGTAAAGTCAGTTTGATATTTATTATAAATTGCAGGACATAAGTTTTAATGTGAATGCGTTAATTTTAGTTTGAATATCTTATATTATAAATTGATTGCATTATGTTTTAATTTGAATGCAGCATTTTTTAAGTTGAATGCGTTAGTTTTTAAATTGAACGGTAAAAGGTGTAGAAAAACGGATTTGTTTAGGTGGGGCATATATGTACCACCAAGCCTCAAAGGGTTAAGCAAAGGCCTTGAAAAAAACGAATGAGAAAACTTAAAATAAAGTACTAGAATTCAGGCTAAATGTTTTAAGTAACACACTCGTGAATTCTTCAGAGCAGAAATGTATTCATCAAATTCTGTCGATTGGCGGGACATGTTACATTTCTTATTTCACAGACATTCTTCTTTGTAATCAGCCAAAATAATATCCGTGAATTAACAATTTCTCACATTTCAGTATAGAAGATAATAGAATAAAAAATTCAACAATGTTGAAATTAGGTTTTGTGTAAATTACTCAAAATATTAAATTAATAACTCAGAAATATGTTAATGTAATGGTGCTAGAGAGGAGTGTTGATGTACATGAGGAAAGTTTCCACTAGGTTTTTCAATATAAATTTTTTGGTTAATAATAATATTCTCTAAAAATTGTCCGAAAATGACGACTTCTGCTAATCCACAAACATCTAGGACAATTTTTTGTGAAATAATTTTGAGAAATATTGCGTATAACTATCGGACAGAATAGATAGAAATACATACTTCATGCTATTCTTAGTTTTTTCACTATTCTATTGAAAAAAAATATTACAAATTCCAAAAAAAAATAAAAACCCACGTTTTAATTGTCACATCCAAGATCACTCTAAGCTTTTTAAGAGCAGCATTGTCCCATCAATCTATTGTATTCTCTTCCTTGCATATGAAAGCAATCAGTGTTTTTTTATAAAAATAATGCTTAATGAAGGATTTGACAAGCAAAGATATTAACGATTCTGATTAAAGATATATATCAACATATGGACTTTTGAATTTTATATATTTTGATAAATACATGTAAGATATAACTTTAAGGGTATCATTTACCAAATGTAGAAACTCTTTCACTAGTAATAATTTACATGTGCAATAAGTAATATAAGTCATTAAATTATTAATGCACGGAAGAGGAAACTAAAGAGTAGTACCAATTTAAGAAGGCTCCAGTATGACGTGATTGGATGAAAGCATCCTTTAGGAACGTCTTCTACGTGAATCAACAATGATTTGCAAAAGACTCTTCATCTCTCTCGTATCCCTAATGAATGATCAGAGTCTAGGATAAACACCCAAGAAGGTGTGAGCATCAAAGCTGAAAAATAGATCAATCATTTTAATAACAGAAATTTAAATCCTGTTCTTTATGTAGAAAAACATACAAAAATTGCTAAAGTATTTTACTACCAAATGCTAATCAAATTTCCGATGATTGAAAATATAGTATTCCAGAAACAATCAAAAAGTGAATAACCAATCAGAATTCAACTTTATGAAAAACACAAAACCAAGAAAAGAATGAAATCACAAAATGTTCGACAATTTATCACTAGCTGCCAGAAGAAACCCCTAGTTCTTCACAATCAATGCAAAATTGAACTTGATATAGTTGAAATTGGTTGCAGAAGCCTACCATATTTCTGTTGACTATATTTTCCAATGCGTAACCGTTAAAACTCTAAGAGATATAAAATAATACTGTTTGAAATAATTTGATTAAATGCTGTCCAATTATCTACAATTAAAATATGGCAGACAGAAGTGCCAGGACTTTCAAAGTTCTTTACAAGAAATGTGAATTTTAAAAAATTCTTCATTGGCATTCACGCAGCATACCCAACACACGCTTAGAACAAGTTCACACTCATTAGTTTTTGGGTCAAGATAATTTACAAGCACTTTTCTTTATTCTAGATTATAGAGAATTGTCGTCTTCTATTAATCATATAATTGATCATTTTGCATCTAAATTTGTTCATAGATTAAAATTCATGCTCAAATCTACAATTTATGTTGTTTATGTGTTAGAAAAAACTAATTATTTGTGCTCAATTTATTGTATTGTATATAATTAGGAAATAGTTATGGAACCAAGAAGCATATATATATATATATATATTGATGTTCCATGACGGATGCATATGTTCATACCTAACCTAACCCACATTCGTAAAATACATTTCTACATCAAGCACATACCGTCATATTTTACATATAACCAATTGACATATACAAAGCATTGGTTAAAAATGTTGAATGGACATATAAATAATATCATATTCAATATGAACATACATTTATGATCTTAAAATGAGAAAAAAATTCCAAAATTAGTAAATACATACTGATTTCTGAGGATTTGTTGAAAAAAATATAAGGTAAACTACAATGTATAAAAAAACCCGAAAGCAGTATCTAAAGTATGCAAAAAACTTGGTGTTTTCTGTCTATTGAGATCGCCTATGTAGTTCAAAAGTAAAAGCATAGCATCAAATCATTATGTTGGTAAAAATAGAAAACAAGATAGTGGAAGGTAGTTGTTGCTGCAAAGAGCTCTAGATCACTCATTATCTGAATATAAGCATGTTTTTGGAAAAATCACATTTTCAATTTGAAAATTGTTACTAGCTTCATTTACTTCAAATACAGGAGTAAAGTTTTCCACAAATTTTCACAATGACAGGGAAGCACACTTACCAGGGACGTATTTAGGGTGGGGCCGGGTGGGGCCACAGCCCCATCAAAAAGACTACTGGCCCCACCCTTGGCCCCAAAATCTGAGTCAACTTAAAAAAAAACTTTGTCAACTGGAACTTTAACTCAAGGAATCAAACGAATTCTCGTATTTCCATGAACTTTCACAAATTTGTTTAAAATCAAATCTTTAGAAAGTTTAGCAACGTTTTTTTTATAAAGATTCAAAATGATCAAGTCCGAAAGTCTTTGATCTGCCATTTTGTTTCTCAAGTAAGATTTGATGCGCTTCATGACACTAAAGCTCCGTTCCGATTCCGCTGATGTGCATGGAAGTGTAAGAGCAATTGTGAGTAGTATGACAAGAGACGGGAATACCAGTTGATGCGGCACCAAAATTTTCAGCAGTTCTTTCGCGTTGCAGGGTGTAGTTTCTAGCCGTCCCAGAAATTTTTCACACGTTTTCATCTCAGTTTCCAGATCTTTTAAATTGATAGAAAAAGGACCGGAAACGTAAAGTTTTGCAAATGAAGTGAGAGACTCTTTATCCAAAAATGTCCCTGATTGAGGCTGCAGAGCAGCTACACCTTTGAAGACGGTAGCAATTTCGCTGCTCTCGCCAAGCAGCCGATGTCTTACTTCAGTCGTGACTTTATCCAAAAATGGATACACAATGTTTTGTCGAAAATTTGTAGCATTCATGCACGTACCACAGCCTTTTATTACATGTATTGTGATTTCTACCGCTGCGAAATTAATTAGATTACAATTAATATAAATTCCGCGAAAAGACTTATGTTTAGAGAAATTTTGACTGGCCCCACTTTATTCTACACAAAATATAATTGGCCCCACCTTCCGGTAAAACCTACATACGTCCCTGACACTTACCCATAGATTTTTTCAAATATTCTAATAGGCCTGTAGAAAATAGTTTGAAAACGAGGAAAAACTGTTTGTGCTCTTAAAAAACAATGAACAGTTTAGAGTTAACTAGTGTAGTTCTATTTCGTTTGTGCTCAATTTTTCTAGGTTTCCATACATCAATTTGTACTTTTGGCGTATGTTCAATATTTAAGCGTTTTTACCTAGTGTTGCATTTATAGGAGACATCATACTTTGCAACCTGCTTACATATACGTGTATATGCAGTAAGTGCGAAGGTTTATACTAGAAAACATAGTTATGAAAAAATAATATAACTCAATAATTTGAGAAACAAGTATGTGCTAATATGAGGAACTTTCCAAAGGAATATCAAATATATATAAAGATCTTAAAGTTATTGAGGTATTAAAATCAAAATACAAAAAATAACGCTGAAGGATAAATTATCAACCATAAGTACCTTAAATTTGGACGGATTATTTAATAAATCATTAGATTGTTAACAAACAATATTTCTTCTTACTTATTACATGTGTCAGTAAGTATCTTTTGCAATCGAATGCAGGAAGTTTTCTTCAAAGCTGTTTCCTTCTTTTAAAGAATTTAGTTAATAAAATCGTATAAAGAGCTCCTGTAATGTAAAAATTCATCCTTTTCCTTAGCAGCATGTACTTAAAATGTTTTTAGAAACATCGTAGAAGAGGCTTAAAAATTTAACATCCTCTTTAGTCCTTTCTCTAGCCTTTCAATTTTGCACTTTAGTGAATTTCGCTCGTTTGCAAGCGAACAATCCTCAGCTATTAATTGGCAGTTTGATGATACAGAAGCAAATTTTGCTAAGGAAATTAGCAACTGTTTGGAGTACTGCGAAAATAAATGAAAAATAATAGCCATTGCTACATTATCCATCAATCTTGAGGAAGAGACAGCTATGTAACTTGATATGTTTACAGCCATCATTTTGTCTCTGGTTTTGATATCACTTCCATTTATTTTCAGACCTAAATATACATTGACATGGAATTTATCTTCAAAATATTTAATGTAAAATAAACACCGAAATACAACTTTTTTCTTAAGAATTAGAAATTCTTCTAGTTAGTACTTGCGAGATTTTATTAAGTTCGACTATTTCAACTGATTCATTACGCATTACATGATCTACTATGCTAGTAATGACATGCTAAGACTACATATTCTTTGTAGGGCGTTAAAAGTTCTACATGACACCATATCTAATTTTTCAAATTTTCAATACCAGATCCCACAACAAGAGGACCAAATGAAAGTATTGAAATTCTCTCCTTTACATTCTGGTGTATATATATATATATATATATATACGCAAATTACGCTGTGTATAATCTATACATATATATCGTTTTTCATTTGCATGGTTTTAAAATGAATTATTACANTCGGCTAAGTAAGCGTTTTTCAGCTCTTGATACTTAAGAACTTGTGTTTCGACAATATATGAAGTAGTTTCTAATGTGTGACTACTTATGTCTGTTATTGTAGAAAATACATCATTCTCAATATCATCCAAAAATCCAGAAATAAAATATTTGCAAACGTTAAATGGAGGAAACCCAGGAAGTTCTACACCTTTTTGCGATTCTAGCTCAAACTTAATTTTTTTAAGAAATTCCTGGTCGGTAGGAGATCTTTGATGCTTCTCTATTACTTCTTTTAATTTCAGTAATTTTTTATAAAAAATTGAATATAGTCGATGGTCTTCAGGAAGTCTGTTCCAGTATTCTGCTTTGGTTAGTTTTTCAAAATCTTGTGCAATACCAGTGCCAATGCTAATTAACAAGAGTTGTCTGTCAGAGTCTGCTTGTGGGGGAGCTTTTCCCAATTCCTTCAACTTCCATTGAGCATTATTCACTTCTGTTTGTAACTGATGACGCATATTTGGAATGTTAGCTTTTATATGAGTGACCAGTTCCTTCGATAGTTTTTCAATTAAACTATTTATTCCAGCAATTCCATTTTTATACAGTGCCCTAAATGCATTGCTGCTAAGAAAAAAGTCATTTTCCCTTTTTCTGGATTCTGAAACAGTTAAATCATTGTCTATATCTAGCTGTGAACGACATTTTACTAAGGAATATCCTTTTTCAAGATGGTAAGTTTTGTTCTTAATAAGATTCAAAACATCATTTTCAGCTCCCTTGTCTATCAAATCAGGCTTTGTCAGTACGCCCAGAGTTCTTTTACCTTCGGGATCCATGTCCTTAGCAATGTTCAATGACTCAATAGTAGCTACATCTTGATTGCTAGGAATAACGCACAACATTATGGTATTTTCCTGACGCGCATATTCAGAAATTATATTTTTAATTCTTTTGCAAGTATCTTTGGATTGTGACGGCATGGGTACTCTGGCAATGCCTGGCAGATCAATAATCGAAAGATCAGGATTATCTGGACTACTAACAAATAGACTGATTAGCTTTTCGGAAACTTGGACCTTGCTTTTTGTCATTATATTTTGGGCATTCATAATTTCAGCACTAATTAAGTTCGGGCTTTCAATACCTTTTTCAATTCTTTCATTCCGCAGCGTGACATACAAAATCTTAGCCGACCACTTAGTGCTGTGTTTTAATTTCAGCTCTAGGGGACAACGTGTCATTATTCCTGTCCCTCTGGGTAGCTGTATGCCACTAATTGCTTCTAAAACAGAGGATTTCCCTGATGATTGATCACCAATCACAACAATGCTTGGTAATGAGACATCGTTTTCTAAGCCAAATTCTCTAAGATCATCTACTAAGTCTATTAAAGGTCTCGCGTTCTTTTCAAATGCGTTATTCATTGATACTGAAGTATCTAAAAATATAATTATTAACTTTAAAATTTTCAATTTTTTATGTTTTTTTGTAATTGCACACTCGGCATAGAAATTGATCTTGTATTAGACTTTTGAGTGCGAAGAAATTCATGCAGTTAAGTTGATGTAAATTTATATAAACTTTGAATATTTTTCTATAATAAAGAAATTGAGGAGCGTATTTTTCAACTAGAAGTAGAATTTTTTCATATTGTATATTCTTCTTTCTATTACATTGTTTTCTTCTGTGCTCCAAACAGCAAGTTTGGAAGGTCTATAAATAGAATTTCTATGATTGCTAAAAAAGACAAAACTAAAAATTGTATTGCGAATCACTTTGCACATTGGATTTGTTTCATTAACATTTTAAATCAATGGACATTAAAATGAAATGGTAGGAAAAGGTTGCAGACTATTTTCATCATGCTTATCAAAATTTTGTACTAAAAAAGTCATGAAAGCATACATTGCAAATACTTTACACGTATAATATTTACACCAATGATATTTTAATAATATGAGATTTGTTTTCAGCATTCCTTTAGGTGTTTTTGATTCACTTAATGAATAGGGAAAGCTTAGTAACTCTTTTAAGATTAAGCAGGTTCCTGATACTGCTTCTCTGAAGAATTCGTTTAATTCAGCATGAATTTGATTAAGCAATCCATTTTTATAAATATATTGCTTTAAATATACAGTACTGGCAATAAATGTTCGGTCACAAGTTGTCACAATATTTTTGAAGGTATTAAGCCTATAATATAAATTCTCTTTACCAATACCAATATTTTATTGCAAATTTAAATTTTGTATGAATTTTCTTATTATTGGTCGAGCTTTCACTTTATGCACCTGTGAAGAGGAACCCGAAAAATATTTCCATGAATATGTATGATATGCAAAATATAGTACAAAAAGCAATTCAATTTAAATAGTTTAGCATATTCACAAAATCAATGCACTCATCCGTTACAAATAAACTAACCTTCAAATTTTGTAAAAATCCTTTAACATAGCTAGCTTTTCTGTAAATTTCCACCAAGTGCATGAAATAAAAAAATTTGCACGAAGTTTAAATTTGCAATAAAATAATTGGTACTGGGCAGAAAATCTATATAATAGGGTTAATTCTTTCAAAAATAACCTGTGAAAACTTGTGACCACATCTCGAATTGGGTGCACTAGCAAACACCAAAAACAACCAGCTGCAAAATTGTTTCGACATGTCTATTTTAAAATAAAACAAACCTTTTTATTTGTGTTTATTGCAAATAGATACAAAATTGATCTATAAACTGTCTATATAAAATTAAGAAAACTTGGGTAAATTAACATAGCTGGGTAAAGAAAAATTACTCTACAATATGTTTTTTAATTCAGTTTCACACACATGATGTAGTGCAAAATTATGAAGAGTTAGAACATTTAAGGAAACTCCAAATATCATTACTAGTGATTTTTAAATTCTAATTGTCAAGTACAAACTATCCTAATATAGAATATTTCAAAATTAGCTTTCATGAAGTCAAAATATTTCAAGACAGTCGTTTTACAATACATTTGCATTACATTTTTGTATTGTGATGTTAGTGCTCCGGTTTCAATTTTGGATTTGATGTTAAGGAATTTAGTATTTGTCTAGTACAGAAAAAATAAATTAGCAAGTCAAAAGAAAATTACCATTTTCAGTTGAAACTATTGAAAGCTTTTCAGACATTTTCTACCTAAATATAAGTTACAACAGAAATACTTGATGTAAAAAGTATATACAAAATATAAATTCAAACCTAATAATGATATTGTAATGAAATAAGTCAGAAATATGTACTAGAATAAATTTGTTAATTGGATAAATAAGTGTGTAAGCCGTCTGCAAAGCAATAACATGTTAGACCTACTTTATTGTTGATGCTTACAAAATTGCGCTGATATAAAAACTTGGACTAGTCAAGAAAAATTTAACGTCATTCTTGCCACTACAGCAGTGAATGTCCACAATTATTTTCAAGACATAGTCAGTGCTGTTCAAGAAAGGTAATTTGAGATTTCTTAAATTTTTCAAAAAGATATTATCAATAGCGGCCACATGTGCTAATTTTTTAGTAATTAAAAATTAGAATTGAAGCCTAGATAATTTCACAGAAATACTTCCTTCGTAGCAACTATTCTCTAATAGTGCACGGTGTTGGTTTTCAAATTGACGTTTTTCTGTTAATTCTTGCATGTTGGTTTTTTCATCAAATTTTAATGCAGGTTTGTCAATTCTTCAATATGTATTTGAAATGTTATTAAGAATCACGATGTTCTTACAATTCCTATCTCTTATTCGTGTGAAAATAATAATCCAAAACTTTGTTAAATATATGATGTAACTTATGAGTGCGCGGGTTGCCATGGATGAAGGGAGTGCTATTCTAGTTTTATTCAGTTATAAAGCTGATTTCAATACCAAAAACCTTAGTACTTGACACCTCATACTTTGCAGAGCCATTTTGTACTAAAGCTTAAATCAAGTGTTATTTTGCATCTATTGCTATCTATTGCTAAGCCAAAATTAGAAATATTAAGTCAGCTCAAATTTTTTCATATAAAAGAGTAAATATGTGAAACTTGTGCTGGAAGCTTCAACTCTTCAAACACTGATGCTGAAGTTTTGAGGGCTCCTAAGCAAACAGAAGCTGCTTTCATAGAAAAAACGTATGATATCATTTTAAGCAGATGGTAAGCAACATCCTATCATCAAAATTTAATATTGGAATGTCTCGATGTCACTACACTAGGGTGGCATCTGCAGTCCTTACGAAGTCCATTAATGATTGTTAAAAAATTAATTGCAAGAAACTTGGATCAATGTCATATTTTTCACAAAATTGGTTGACAAACACCCGTTTTAATCACATTATTCATTTAATTATTTTTATTTCCAAATCAGTGATCAAATTGATTTGAGGAGCAATAAGTAATTTAGCTGAAACTTTATAAATAGATTAACTTGTCATTATCATAAGATTAGTCATGCAAAATACACTGTGAATTATAGCAGTCTAGAATAACTGATTTGTTTAGATGGGACATACATGTACCCCCAAGCTTCAAAAGGTTAAGCAAGAGCCTTGAAAAAGACGGGCTTATAATAAAGTACTATAATTCAGGCTACATTTGAAAAAAATACTCATTTATGTTCTAAATTCAATAAATATACTGCATAAATGATTTATTACTAGTGATATTCGTGCAATCTAAAATATAAAAATTTCACAAACCTTTAGCAATATTAAGTCAACAGTTCTGAGATGATATATAATTTTGGCATTTAGTGACTCACTGTATGCTCTGATCGTTGGAAATGATTAATTTTTCACAGAGACGCCTAAGGTAACTCACTAGTGAATATTCCAGAGCAGAAATTTATTTACCACATTCTGTCGATTGGCGGTATATGTTACAATTCTTTATTTACCAGACATTCTTCTTTGTAATCAGCCAAGATACTAACCGTTAAATAATAATTTCGCACATTTCAGTATAGAAAATTGTAGAATAAACAATTCAACAATGTGAAATTAGAGTTTTTGTGCAAATTGCTTAAAATAATCAATTATTAAATCAGAAGTATATTAACGGAGGTTAGTTTTTGTAACCAGAGTGAAAATTCTAAATTAGTCCTAATTTTTGCAATTCATTTGCAAAACGATCCAAGGGTTTCGCAAATATTTACAAAATATTTGGCAAATTTTTCAAATTTTGCAATTCATTTGCAAAACGATCCAAGGGTTTCGCAAATATTTACAAAATATTTGGCAAATTTTTCAAATGACTTGTAAGTTTCCCTAAAATTTAACAAACCTTGCAAAGATTTGGCAAGTGTTTGTCAAACTTTTCAACTTCTTTTCAAATAATATTACACACTCTTAAGAAAATATCAAACATATTCCTATATTAGGCATTTCATCTACATTTCAGCAAACTTCAGTATTTAATAAATTATATGGACAGTTGAAAGAACTGCTTCCACAGTTTACAAAAATCTGTGCATAGTTAGTAAATAAAATCAATACTGTTTCAATGCAGATGTTAATTTTGACATATTTCGTTAAAGAATCAAAGTGAATTAAAATAGCTATACACAGGATTAATTTATGCTGTTAAGTACATTTCAGATGTTCTGTAAACCCAATTTATTTGTTAAAGGCCCTGTAGAATAGTCAAGATTCAATCACACTACATCTCAACAGCAATCAAACATCATCCAAACAAAATTACGTGGGTTGCCTTAATCATCATTGTTGCTAAGATGAGCACGCACGAGTATATTAGCATTTTGAATAAAAAAACTCAGCATGTTTTAAAAAAAACAATAAATTTTTTATTCTGAATCTGAAAACTGGAGGATCTAAAAGAGGACAACTTCTGAAATTACTCCCCTCCTGCTAATTTTTTCTTCAACATACTAAATTCGCTATATCGCATATTTCAAATGATGTTCAAAATGTATTCATAATACTATTGATTTTTATAAATCTTTGAAATTTTTTAGCATTTTTGTAAAAAAAAATTTAAGAATTTCTGAAATTTTGAACACTGTTTTGCATCAATTTTTCAGATTTTGTAGTAGAAAATAATTACCCATTTTATATAAAAACCGAGTAACATTAGGTATTCACCATTTACTCCATTTTGGTGTTGTTAAACATTGTAGAAGTTTCGATCCTCAGCTTCCAAAAATGCAACTTCATTCCTAAAAAGAACTTTTATAATCAGCTAAGATCTTTCAATTCTTGAATAATTGATTTGCTAAGAATTGCGAGTTTCAAAATTATTGATATGATACCACCAATTCTAGACCTCTTTTTATGTTCTCCAGTAATTTGAAATTGTATATTTACAATATATTACAGAAAAAATTAATGCTAAAAATAGACTAACCACCAATGCAACTTAAATGTAATTCAATATTTAGAAATGTTTTCTTCTCTCATCAGATTTCAAAAAATAATAGAGCAAAATTTATACTTCCTGACTAATGCCGACTCATGCTAATCCAAAATCACCTTTTTTGTGAAATTTTTCGGACAAATATTGCGTATAGCTATTGGACGGAATCGATAGAAATTCATACTTCATGCTATTCTTAGTTTTTTCACTATTCTATTGAAAAAAAAATTACAAATTATATGAAACATAAAAACACAAGTTTGTCATTGTCACATCTAAGTTCGCTCTTAACTTTTTAAGCGCAGCATTGTCCCATCAGTCTAATGTATTCTCTTCCTTGCATATGAAAGCAATCAGTGTTTTATTTAAAAAAATAATGCTTAATGAAATATTTGACAAGCAAAAATATTAACGGTTTTGATTAAGGATATATATCAACATAGGGATATGGACTCTTGAATTTTATAAATTTTGATAAATTTAGGAAAGATATAACTTTAAGGGTGGCATTTATCAAATGTAGAAAGTCTTTTACTAGGAATAATTTACACATACATTAAGTAATATACATTATTAAATTATCAATGCATTATGATATGCTTTGCACGAAACTAGTGAGTAGGACCAATTTTGGAAGGCCCCAGTATGGCGTGATTCAAAAAAAAAATAATTCAGGAACGTCTGCTTGATGAATCAACATTGGTTTGCAAAAGACTCTTCATCTCTGTCGTATTCCTAATGAACGATCAGAGTCTAGGATAAGCAACAAGGAAGGTGAGAGCATCAAGGCTAAGAAAGAGTTTGATGTAATTCGTTAAGACTTGTTTGCCCAAGGAGATCAATCATATTAATCACAGAAATTTAAATCCCGTTCTTTATGTGGCAAAACATGCAGAAATAGTCAAAGTATTTCACTACCAAATATTAGACACATTTACAATGGTTGAAAATAAAGTATTCCAGAAAAAATCAAGAAGCATATAACCAATGAGAATCCAATGGATTGACGTGATTCAGACTATGAATGCAACTTCATGAAAAAAATCGGAAACACAAAACCAAGAAAGGGTAAAATCACAAGATGTTTAACACTTCATCGGTAGCTGCCAGAAGAAACCCCTATTTCTTTACAATCGAAACAAATTATTTTTTGTAAAATTGCACTTGATGCAGCTGAAATCGGTTTCGGAAGTCTACCTTTTTTCTATTGACTACATTTTCCAATACATAACCGTCAAAACTCTAAAAGATAAAACAGCATAGTCAGTGATAGTCTGCTTAGATCCTTGCAATTTCAGATGCTACAATTCTGTTTGGAATAATTTGATTAAATGCTGTCAAATTATCCACAATTAAAATATGACAGACAGAAGTGGCAGGACTTTCAAAATTCTATGCGAGAAAGATGAATTTCAACAGTACATCATTGGCATTTTTGCAGCATACCCAACACACGCTTAGAACAATTGTCGCTCTGATCATATAACCTTATTAGGAAAAAAACTCTTGAGGATACAACTATTCAAGAAGTAGTCAACCTTAATAGAATAGCTTCAGTAAATAATAAAGTAGGTAAAATAGCCCACTCGCCGAAGTATCTGATAAAGTTGAGAAACTCTTGCATTCGTAGAAATAGAAAACAATTAATCCCAAGTCGCAACCTATAAAACGAAGTGTTACCCTAACAATAGTCACTGTGATGAATGGAATGTCATTGTTATCATTTATATACAAGACATTTTTTAAATTTTTAACAAATGTTTGCATTGAATATGCTTGACAGTTTCTCAAAGATAGTGGTCTGCCCTTTGTTGGGCTTGTTTTTGCTTAAACTGCAATGTTTGAACAGCTTAGCAATATAAAATTTTATTTTGCATATAAAAGTAATGCTAAAACAATAATGTGACAACATAAAACAACGTTGTTACGACCTCAAAATATTGCTGTTTCATTCATAAAAAACAACCAAAAAGCAACCTAATGTGACGTTGTTGAAGCAACGTTGTTTCGACCAATGAAATGGTA
>CABFPE010000435.1:613924-624093 GCA_900660155.1 Hofstenia miamia
CATCTTCTGAAGTCAAAGCAAATCTAGGTGCGTTAGTGCAGAATGTATCAACACGCACCTTTAGGCGTCGATTGAATGCTACCTTCGACCTTCCATCATGCAAACCGGCAGCCAAACACCAATTGTCTTCAAAGAACATTCGAGACCGGTTGCGGTTCTGCAGGCAATACCAACACTACACCCCTGAGATGTGGCATCAAGTAATGTTTATTGACGAATTCAAGATTTGCCAGTTTACATCATACCGGACACACGTTTGACGATCAAGAAACCAAAGATTCAACACACGTTACATGCAACAGACTGTCCGCTCAGCACCTTCTGTGATAATTTGGAGTGCTATATCTGCGAAAATTTGGAGTGCTATATCTGCAAATGGGCGTGCTGGTCTGCATTTTGTTCCTCACAACGAGACAGTCACAGCCAAGGCCTACTTCAAAATAATTCAGGAGAAATTTCTCATGTTTATGCAGCTTCACAGAACATCTGTACTACAACAAGATGATGCTCCTTGCCACGGTTCCAAAGTTGTGAAACAGTGGATTGCATCAAAAGACTTTCGGCTGCTTGAGAACTGGCAGAGAAACTCCCCAGACCTCAACGTCATAGAAAAAACTGTCTGAGGAAGCGCCAAGGCACATCACTCGAAGATCTGAAGGAGCAAATTAAAGTGTTATGGTGCAGAGAGATTACTGATGATTATTGTAGAACGCTGGTCTAGTCAATGTCAAATCGCATTGCTGTGTGTTTGGCCAATAATGGCGGACATACAAAATGTTAGTGAGTTTTTCTGAATTAACTATTTACACGGTGTTATCATATTGTTTCTACATTGTGTTATTACATTGCTTCTACATTGTGTTTTTTAGAGTAAAATACAAATATTTATAAATTTGGAAAGTGTTCCCAAACTTTTGGCCAGTACTGTATATATAAAGTAGTCAGAGAAATATATGAAAACCTGGGTACATTAACACACCTGGATAATCTATACAAAGTAGCAAAAAATAATTTATCCATAATAAGATTTTAAATTAAACTTCACAGATATTATGCACATGAAAAAATTGCAAACAAACAACTAGAAATTTATTAAGCTCTATGTTTGATAAGTCAAAGCAAGACTAACACAGAATTTAGTGTAGTATTCATTTTCATTCAATATACATAGATATAATGTTTTAAGTGGTTGTAGCTTTGAGAAATGCAATTATTTTATACAGTTCGCGGGGTACCGAAGAAAGTGAGAGCATAGAGAGCAGTTACTCTTCTCCTAAAATCAAACTTTCAGAAAAATCCTCTTTTTAATTTTAAAATTTAAATGTAAAGCACTTCTTAATTAGTTAATATGCTGGATAGTCACTATAATTTGCCCTCTAACCAAAATTCGAAAGTCCACTACTGTCATTACGCGAATAACAACATTTTCTTTCTGCATTATTTTAAATGTTTTCATCTTTGTTGTGAGGCGGTTTTTCATTTTTGCCATTGTTCGTAATTGTAAAACAGTTTAATTAATTTCACTATTTGCTATAATGTCCCAATTGAACTAGTGTCAGCTTGCATTTCAAAATTTGTTTATTTAATTGGCGAAGGAATGTTAAAGGAAAGCTTTGCTTGTGGAATATTCCATTAAATATATGAGGGATGCAAGCAGAATCTCTTATTGGTAAGCAACGTTTTGTAGATGTCTAATGTATCATTCGGTATTAATCGTTTGATTTAATTTTAAAAAAATGCAACCGGCTTTCAAAATACAGTTTTTGTATATCGAATTTGTTAAACAATCGAGTGTTCTAAAACCTTCTAGAATACAAAAAATATATTTAAAATTTTTAGCCCTAAATCTCCCAGAAATATTTTCAAATCTGTGAAAAAAATACAAACGCACATATCTAAGCAACAAATAAATATACAGAAATCGAAAAAACCGTGCACGTTCAAATAAAACCATGCCGGTGCTAATAACTCAGATTTTGGGCACGGTACCGTGTGCTTCAACAGGGCTTGCATTATAGTTTTAATCGGGTTGAGATCTGCAATGAAAAAATCTTTTCAAGTACTCTCACCTAGGAAAATTTTTATATAATCGTCTCTCATATATGGGATTAAATTAACAAATAGATGTGTCAAAGTTCCAAGATTTTGAAATTTTTTAATTGATTTTTAAGAGAACTGTTCAAAAATTTGAAACGTCACGCTGTGAAACTTAGGATTACGACAGTTTATACACAGTTTGCATTGAAAATTGCAATGACTTTTCATGATTATTAAAAGTATATCTAGAAAATATAAATGTCGGTGAAATTTAAGACCCACAAAACCGAGCGGTCAAATTTGACAAATTTGCACATCTTAAATGCATTTGTAATGTCTCATGTAATGACAATTTAAANTATATATATATATTCAAATGATTTAAATCAGTCAAGCTCAAGCAGTAATTTTAAGGTTTTTTTTCAATTTTAATGAAACTATGGCAAAATATTACATTTATGACACTTTAGCCACACGTATTACAGTATTTTTCAATAAACAAAAATATTGATTTTTATAACTTTAAAATTTTCTATTTAACTGCACCCCAGTTCTGAAAACTATCTAATTTTATGCACACTGCAAAATAGACCAACAATATGATTTCTATAACTTTTGGTTGCCCTGATTATTAATGAATAACAACCTCATTTCTCAATTATTATCGACCTCTAGCGAATAATAAATATTAAATAGACTACGTCCTGATATGTCCGAAAAACTTGTTTCGTTGCATGACAACTTGCATATTATGGAAAAATAAAGCTTTTCTTTGAAAATTCCATTTTTTTATCAAGTTTTTTCTCAGAATATGTTATCCGGTAAAATCCGGTAAGCAAGTTAAATTTTACCGGATATCTGGATCCGATTGTGTAATTGCCGATTTTACCGGGTACCGGATTCCGGCACATTCCTAAACGTGATTTTAGTTAATGCGTTCATATCACTCGAACGAAGCTAGATATCAACAAACAGCCTTTAAATTCATGAGCTTCATCTAATTGACTTTAAACGTAGATCGCATAACTATTAATGTTATCCAAAAAAATTGACAGTCATGTTGCAATTACCGTGGTCTGAGCCAGATATAGGAAAGAAAATATTTATTAGTAAAAACTTAAGCACATATTTTGCCTAAGTACTGAAAACTTTGTTGCAAGAAGGTCATAATTTATTCAAGTCATAAGGTCATAACCTAAATTAAATTCCAAGAAAATAAAAATAGCCATAAACCTAATAAGCATGTAAATAGCTAATTGACAAATACTGCATTGTAAATGATGTTTACGTTTGTAATCATATCAAGCTGATTTAAGAAATTTAATTATTTGAATTTTTAGGAGCACAGTTTTATGATGCAAAGTGTAAAGTGGTGTTCACGATTTCTATATTTAAGAAATATTAGCCCAAAACTAAGTGGACTTTACAAAGTTTCTAACTTCTACCTGAGAGATAATTGTCAAGAGAAAGACAGTTTCAATGTCAAATCACGCCAACGAATTCATACTTCACTTGCGCTTGATAGAAATGTAAAACCATTGGACGTCGCAATTTCTAATGACGTTGTATCAATAAATTGGTCAGACAATCACACATCAAATTTTAACGTAAAGTGGTTTGAAAAAATATTGTCGGGAATTCAAAACGAATATAAACTTGCTCAACCTTGGAATGTAGAAAGTATAAAGACAAGAAATACTTCTGTTGATTATCATAGAGTTTTGTCATGTCCAAATGAAAAATATAAGTTTTACAACAGCCTTGTGATAAATGGTTTTGTTCTAGTAAAGAACTCTCCAAGAAGCTCTCAGAGCATGATGGAGTTTTCACGTGAAATTGGTTCAATCAAAGATAGCAGGGAATACTTTGATCCTGAATTGCAATATTATACCCTGAGCAATGAAAATAATCATGATGACTTTGACATTGCTTACACTCAGGGCGCCATTCGGTTACATACAGACAATCCAGACATGGCTCATCCTGCTTCATTAGTTACGTTGCAAATTATTGAACACTCGGGCACTGGAGGAAAGTCCCTTTTAACTGATGGAATGCATTGCGTAGAAGAGCTGGAAAAAAATTATCCAGAAGCAGTTAATATTTTGAGTACGTACCGTGTGGTATATCAACAATTCAATAACGGAGAAAATTATATATTTGCTGCTCCAGTCATTGAAATGGACAAGCAAAGTGGCAAGCTTCTGTCAATGCGTATAAGTGAATCAAACCGATCTCCTATTCAGCCATTCATACCTCAAGAAAATATGGACAAATGGTATGATGCTTGGATAAAGTTGAACAGATACTTCTATGATTCGAAAAATCTTCTTGAAATGCAATTGGATTTTGACACAATGATGGTAATGGATAATCGGAGAATTGTCCATGGCAGAACTGCTTTTACTGGAAATCGGAAGATAATTGGTTGCTATATTTCACACGATACTTGGAAGGCCAAAGCCCGAAAACTTAATGTATTTTAAATGTTAAAATTTCTTTGATCTTTACGTACACATATTATTTGATAAAGAACACTCTATTTTTGTTGAACATTTATCAATACAGACTAATCTTATTTCTGAGTCAAAAATTCCAAAATTTTTACTGTAATCCCCATTCATGAAAAGTTAAAGCATACTATACAACAATGTATTTGCCATTGTTTATAATTCAGAAAGCAGGCATATTCGTGTGGTAATCCACGAAATTGGTGAAATCCTCATCTTTTCTCTTGCTTTTTCATTAATTCAAGCGTAATGTTATAGTTTTCTTTAAAACATTTTATTTTTATGCATTGAAAGTAATGATTATCTTTTTAAACTTTGTATTAATAGAAGATTCCGGAATATATTTGCATTTTTGCCGTTTTATAGTAATTTCTTTATTTGAAATTGTGTTTGTCTGTACAATAATTTTAATATAGGCACAAAAATTATAATTATCTTAGTTTTTCTTTGTTTTGAGAGTAGCATTTCATACATAAACTTGTATGGTAGAGATTTTCACTAAAAACAAATACTCAATATTCCAAAGTTTTGCATTTTGCAAGCAACTAGTATGAAAAAATATTTTTCACACATATGGATTGAGAAACACTGTTTAACAACATGATTTGCTTAATTATATTAATTTCTAAATCATTGATCAGATTAATCAAATACTCAATTAAAAAAACAAAAAGTTTGAGGAACAATTACCAATTTACTGAAATTTTATAGATACATTAAATTGCCATTATTTTATGATTAATCATTCAAAATACAAATAAATTGTGAATTGGCAATCTAAATATAATGGGGAATGACTAGTATTTGCTATCTAACAAAGAAAGAAGGCTTTAAAAAGAGCAAATATCACAAAATTTGTAATATACATGTAGTTTCAAGTTATATTTAGACTAATTAATAACTTTTGAAATATTTGCAAAATTAGAATCTTTTTTTCTGTTTATATTATACGACATGATAAAACATTGCTTCCCATTCACAATAGAAAATCTATTTCAATACATATACGTTGCCTTTTTGTGAACTGGCGCGTTTATACAATATACTTTATATATACATTACATATATATTTTTTTTTGAAAAATTCACATTTGTGCCAATAAAACAAATAATAAAAAAACTTTTGCATTTTTGCACAATGTTACTGATGCCTCTCATACGTAGTGTATGTATCAAATTCTTGATAATTCAACAAAAATATGAATTCATAGTTATTCTTCCTTCTAACACAAAAGTGCAATTATTGATTACATTAGTTTTATGCATGCTCTGAAGCGTATCCCAGCAAACATTTGATTGTTGGACCACAGTAGTAGAAGCCGCGGCAATTTCGTTACACTTTTTTCTGATTGGTCGAGAAGAGGGCAGAAGTCTGTTACACTTTTTTGTGATTGGTCGAGAGGGGTGGCCTTTGACCTGAGACGCCGTGGATATTGGCGGGGGGTGTTTTACTGACGTCATGGATGTACTTTTACTAGTTTTTGTGTTATTTATGTGACCTAATTTAGTTTGCATTTTTTACTTTTTTAGTTTTACTTTCCCACATAATTACATTTTTTACTTTCCCACATTACCTTACATTTTTTTAGTTTTACTTTCCCACATTAACTTANATCAGAAAAAAGTGTAACAGACTTCTACCCACCTCTCGACCAATCAGAAAAAAGTGAGATCTCCTTCTCGCGGCCTCTACTACTGACCACTATTTTCTAATAGTGAACATGCTTTCATTCCGGAATTTTTCGTGAAAATTAGATAATACTTTCAAACGACTTTAAATTAATGTTAGCCCAACGTTGATTTACCATGATATAAACCCTCGTGGGGTTGTGGTTGGTAAATCGTGGTAAAATTTTATATCAAAAACTTGAATTATAATAATGTTATAGTTGTACTTTCTCAAATTCGTTTTCATTTTGCTACAAATTAAATAAAAATGACGTTAAGAAAAACATGCAAGCATGCATTATGCATATTTGATCTTAACATCTGCTAGAGATGAAATTTGCCTATGCTATGAAAGACTTGCTTAAATCTAAATTTGCTTGGAAATAAGCTGGACTTCTAGCATTCTTATCTGGTAGGGACATTGGTCATGTCTCAGAGCTTCATAAGTCAGCGTATACTGCAACATTTTTGTTTCAGCAAAAATTAGTACGGGCTCTCACTGAAATTGAAGTTCTTTAGACATATCGGCGATATGTCTAAATAACTTCAAATGTTTTCTCCAACTCAATGAATTTTTCCACAAGTATTTAACAAAGAAATCTTTGAAATTCTTGTCTCTAATGCATCTGTTATCCATGAGAAAGCGCGACATCAGTCACTTTCATTGCCATATGCCGGATATTGGTTAACAGTAATACAAATAAAGAAATTTGGATTTCATCTTTGACCAAAAGAATTTCCCGTGGTTATACATTATTGTCTAGGCTTTCAGAAATTTCAACTGAATGCAGATGACAATTCTGTTCTCTTGTATCCAAGATATCTGGGGTGACCATGCAGTATTTTGCAATGGCAATGGCGACAAGATTAGTAGACATGATCGTCTCCGTGATCGCATATATTCTATTTGTAGTTCTGCAGGATTGTCACCAAAATGTCAAAAAAAGTTTAATCTCAAATAGTCTATCTCGATCTGGGCATATTTTCCTTTTGTGGCTTGGCGGACAACCAGATACTCTAGATGGTACTATAACCTCTTTTTGCCACCATCAAATTTAGTATAAGCACCTTCAGATGCAGGTTGTGAAATTAGCCAAGCAGAGGAAAGGAAATGTAGTTCTCACACAAATGCATGCAAAAAAGAAAGGATTTTGTTCGTCTCTCCAGCAACTGATGTCTTAGGGGGGTCAGTCAAGGACTGCTATTAAGACAGTATCATGCATTTTAAAACACCAATCAATGTCGAAGTGTTACTTATACTGGATTCTCAAATTCACTGTGTCATCTTATGCAAAACTTATCTATTATCCTCATAAGAGATTCTTGCACCATGATTTTTACTATGTCAGATTCCCACATTTTTATGAATCGAAGAAGAATTTCACATCACATCAGAGTAAACACGCTGAAGTCACCAATTATCCCACAATAGTTTGTAAAAGCATTTTGCTACGAATCTATAATTAGATGGGCAGATTTCTGAAAAAATTCCCATCGACAAATTATTGATCATCAAGAACTACATAGTAAAAGAAAATCTGGAGATTTCTAAATTCAATTAATGCAAGCACAAGCACTTTAGATGGCATGCTTAATTATATTGTTAATTACACTATTTCGAGATTGGCAAAACTAAAATGAACACAAATCAAGGGTGACAATTCCAAATGCAGCACTTTATTGAATATATAATGATTAGAAATTGCAATGTATAAGCTTAACCTAATTGAATAAAACCTCATTGACTAAGACGTTTAATATCACTTTAAAGCCTATTAAAGCTAATTGTTTTTGTTTAGGAGTAGCATTCATTTGTCGTCAAAGCATATCTAGGGTATAGGGCTCGTTCCGGCACTTACAGCGTTGTACTGACAAGCACTTTATAGTATTTTTCATTGTTGGAGGATTTTAATTGTTTGCAATGCATTAGGTCAATTGATAAATAAGAGGATAAGTATTTTCTATTTATTTACGTATACGAATTTCTTTTTGCTTTACATTTAATTATTTATGTTAAATCTATATCAGAATATCTAATATACATTTTTAAGAGAGAAGAATATTGGAGGTTCTTAAATGTTATTTTACATCAATCAAGTAAAACAGTGTCAGTAACTGCATTTACGTATACTTTTTTCACCAAATGATATGCATCTCATTGCTTTTGTTTCTAATGAATTTGAGGATTGTGTAATATACAAGCTCCTTTTCTAAACTTAATGTATAATTTTTACTTTTAAAAAGACTGTTGAAAGTTGCCATAATCAAGTGTCAGATAATTGCTCACAATATCCGAAAATACATATTTAAATGCTTATATGTTTTAAGCTAAAAAAACCTAAAAACCACCGTAGCCCAATTTGAAAATGCTTAGTGGGTATGGATGTGTTTCTAATTAAAGCATTATAAATATTTTTCAGTGCTGTTTTTTCGGATTGAACAGAAGTACTTCTAGAGATTGCTATATTTTATTTTGCTGTTGGTTTTATGCATAAAGTGAGTGTGAAAATTAAATAAGTACGAATGGAAATTATTGAGTGGAATGAAATTGCATTAAAATACATTTTAGATTTCTGCTTGTAAATAGAAATGAATTAAAATTATGTAATGGATTTATCATTGTAATTTTTACAGAACAGAAAACAATTTTCAAATTAACTTCGTATAAATTTTATTTCTTCATATTCTATGTAACGTAGGAATATATTCGTAAATATTACCATTAAATCCTGGTAACAGAGTATGCAGAATTTTCTGAAGACAGGGAGACCTCCATTTTGGTTAGATTGAGTAAATAATTAGTGTAGAATCTCGCCAACCTTCATACTACTAATTATTAGCTTAATTTAGGAGCTGCTATAACAATTGTTTCCTCCTCCAAGAGTACGGTAGGTGACAGACTCCATTCTCCATCTCTCTTCTTTCAGTTCTTTCGTTTAGTCGTTAAATAATTATATTGTTATCTGATCAACTAATATTACGAAACTAACGACTGTTACTTTAGATCCAAGACACGAGACAGAGGGTACAAAAGTACAGGGTACGCTTACCCGACCTGCAACAAAGCACAAAAGAGGAATTGAAGAANGACTAAAGATATATACACTTTTAGAAGATCTCCAATATTCGTTTAAAAACATTGTTTTACACTAATAATATATTCAAAAACTGTTGTAGCTAATATATCAGAATATTCAATGATGACCTTTATATTGCAACAAAAACAATTTAAGTATCTAAGTTTGTTATTAAACACATTTTCCAAAATGATAAAGACCAATTTTTGTTTGTCATAAATGTCGTTATCAAAATTTCAATAATGTATTGTGTCCATTTTGATACAGTTGAATTTGTGGATTCTTTCTCTATATTTTCATACATTACTAAAAAGATTTAATTTATCTGAGGTGAATTGTAAGATAGTTGAATAGAAGCCAAATTGTTTTTTAAAGGATTCAGTAGGTATATTTCAGATTTAGAATGACATCAAAATCTAGCAAGCATCATCGTATTGTGGTCATTTATAAGACATTGCTTTCACAAGTTCCGGAAGAAAATGATTATGTAGCTCAAGTTCCAATCCTTTCTTCGCAATTAGATCTATCATACGATATTCTCTTGGAAGGTTTAGGGACATGATTTCATTTTTGTATTTCGTTAAGGTCAAGAATCCAATTTTGAAGCTAACAGTCCAACTTTGGATTCTTTTTCTTCTAATTCCGAAACATCAAATTCTACATCTGTAAATGACGTAAACATTCGGGATGAGTTAGTAGATGGGGCTATTACATGCAATGTGTCCAATTCAGTAGTGTCAAACTTACTTAAGGGATTAAAATTGTTCCATCCAGAATTACCAACTGATTCAAGAACACTCTTAAAAGTTAGGCATACCATTGATGTGGTTTCTCTTGAAAATGGTGAATTCGTCTATTTTGTTGATGTTTCAAGTAG
>CABFPE010000435.1:629432-647953 GCA_900660155.1 Hofstenia miamia
ATTTATATGAGGTGAATTGTAAGATAGTTGAATATAAGCCAATTTATTTTTTTAAAGGATTCAGTAGGTATATTTCAGATTTAGAATGACATCAAGATCTAGCAAGCATCGTCGTATTGTGGCCATTTCTAAGACATTGCTTTCAGATCTGCATATGCTTAATTCATTTTTATCTTACTAAATATTTCAGATCTGCATAAATATTGATGGACTTCCACTTTTTCGATCTTCTAGTGTATCATTTTGGGTTATTTCGGCAACCTTTCCTCTTATTGGAAATGGAGTTTTTGTTTTAGGAGCTTTTCAAGTATGATAACATTACTTTTCCAAATCTAATTTTGTAGGTCATTTGTTCAATTGCAATAAACCTTAGTAACATTAAATTAATCATTAAATATTGGAAACTTTAATTGTTATCAAACTTGACAGGTTTCAACTAAGCTACCACTGCAATCATTTTTGCAGCCATTGATTGCATGCGTTTAGATCCGATTAATATTCTTTCGCAACAAATTTGTAGGATGAATGAAGATATAAAACACATTTTTGCTTTTATGTCGAATTCATCTTCACATTAAGACATTTCTGAGGTATACAATGAATTGCATTCGCAGTTCCCTATGTCCTCAAAAGAAGAATTCTTCTCCTTTAAACCTTTAAAGGGTGAAGAANACTCGGAGTAAGCAGAGCAATGCTGTGGTTTGTTGCTTGGGGTCTCACAGGGAAAGTTTGATTTAGTTTAAGTGGCATAATAATTGAAGTCATTAATGCATATTTAAAGCAAATGCAGGGTCCTTGATGCTGGTTTTTCACCTATTTATGTGATTTTCAATTAGAAATGGTTTGAAAATGCATGAAATCCAAGTTGGAAAAGTTTAAAAAATGTTAAAAAATGGAATTTTGTGCAAATTGGTCTGATTGATGATTTATACATTTGGCAACGCCATTAGTGGGGAGTGGGTAATAAGGCATGAGCAGCAAAATTCCAAAACTTTCATAAAGCCCAATGCATTAGAATTTTTTCTGAAAACTTTCATTAAGATAGATTTTTAGGGAATTTTGCATTGCTTCCATTGTTAACATTTAATTTGGATATTGTGTTCAATACTACAAAACATTATGTAAAGCACATTTGCACTAGCATTCTTCAAAACATCATATTAGCTTAGCAATTAATCCCAACCTATGAGTACCCAGCAGCTCATACATCTCTACTAAAACTGTTAGTGAAACTATAGTAACGCTTAACATTCTAGTGCAGTCCTCTTGTTTCAATTGTTTTTGATCAAATATTTTTCACTAGGCTTTTTAGGAAATTTGGAAGTACGTAGATATTGACAATATCTATGCAAAAATGTGCTCCATTTTCTGGTAAAAAATATTTATTTGTGCTTGAAGTATGCTAAAATCTTATTTTTCAAGGAAAGTANTCGCAGTTCCCTATGTCCTCAAAAGAAGAATTCTTCTCCTTTAAACCTTTAAAGGGTGAAGAAAAAAAGTTGGTAAGTTAAAAGAATGATTTGAAAAATTATAATATACTATTTAAATATATTATATATTTAGACATAAATCTCTTTCATATTTATGCTTAATGATTGCATTTTCAATTTATAGAATTTTTATATTGCTGATTTGTATTATATATTTTCCACAATAAATTGCACTGTGGATGTGAAAACTTCGGTGAGAGGAATTCTGAATGCGATGTTTCAGAAAGATTTAGCCTACGAAATCAATAACACTGGGGCTAATAAGAAGTTGGGCTTTTTGAATTCTCCATTTTTTCATTTGCTGACAAGTTTGTTTTAGTTCATTTTGCATTTCTTAAGTACACACTTATTTAATTAGATGTTATTTTTACAATTCATTAAGTGAAATCAATATCAATACATTTAACAGTTTATTTCAGAAACTATAAGGACAAATGAATGCACAAAAAATTCCATGGATGAGCAAATTAAGGATGCAGCACGGCGATTTTTTAAGAGTTCTGCCGATCGATTATTTGGAAAAAGAAGAGGAGCCGAGACTGCAGATTAAATCATTATGTTACATTAGTTTTTTTGTAGTGTTTTTCAAATATATTGTAGTTGTTTAGCCTTGAAATGGACAATGGATCAAATTAAGTGTTTCATATAAATTATTTTGCATATATTCTACATTTTCAACTCTGAAGACAGTTTTTAGATTATGTAACGTACTATCAATCAGAGTGGTTGCTTAGAAACAGCGTGGCTACATCGTGATGATTAAATTTCTTTTAGTTTTGTAAGTAATTTTTATTTTTCTTATAACTGGTTACTTTAGCTGATGCATCCCGTTTTGAATGATATATAAACGTTGTCTTCTTTTGATTTTGTTCTCCAATTTTCTAATTGCAAGGTATTGATATTTTTAACTTCTTAATTTAATAATTGCTGTGCACATTTGCATGTACAGTTGTATGTTAATTTGGTCCATTGTCCGCGATTTTATCAAATTTTTATTCAAGAAGTGTCATTTGTATCATCACTTTTCGTGTAAAATGATGGCTATTATAGTAACCCTATATTTCATTTATAAATTCATGAAATTTATTCTGTAAAAACACAAGAAGAAGGTTTCATTCAGACAATATGTGTTTGTTGGACAATTACTGGTTCAATTTCCATTAATTTAATGTAGATTATACATAAGTATTATTTATGTATATTTTTAATAATATTTATATGTATTATTAATAGTGTCGGTACACTGTCGGATTTCCGACATGTCCCCAAATTGTCGGGGCGTGTGTCACTAGCCGACATCCCTCCGACAGCTAGAATAATGTCGGGAAAGCGTTGGCCCGGCAACTTATTGTTTGCTGGGTATAAATTAAGTGTGGCAACCATAAAGGCGTTTAGGTTAAGCCATTTCCTTAGCTGTCAGATGGAATGTTATGTATTTTACGTGCTAAAAAGCAAAATCATGAAGGTTTCACACAACAACCAATACATCACAACAGAAAAAGTATGTGTCACAACAGCATAGCACAACAAAACAGAGCAATAAATTATACAATGTTTATAATTTGTGTGAACTTTTGAGCATTATAATTAAACATTTATATGCACATGATGAAAATTTATATACAAAATAGCAATTTAAGAATCTTAGGAACTACTAAACGCCTTTGCATTCTTTCTTATGCCACATTTGTTTCACGTAAAGATTTTTATTGGATTTAAATGCGAATTCATATATCGAATGAAACAATGTTTCTCGAAGAAATGGCCATTACCAATATTGCGAAAGGAAATTAAAATGAAGGCGTTTTCACAAAATTCTAAAAATCCATTATTCAATAATACAATTAAATAGGAAAGTAATGAATTTTTTGTTTTGTTCCATAATTTCTATGAAGCGAGGTTTTTTTGGTAATCTTGTAAAATTCTCTAAGATATTAAACCATTTCTTATGAAACCAGTATCATTTAGAAAATCGAAAAAAATATAATCAAGAATAACTGGAGTACTTTATCTAAATAAAATTGTATGAAACAAATTAGTTAAGATTCGCAGACATATTATTATTTATAGTATTATAAAAAGTTTTTATTCACCTTCCAAATTTTCTTAGAAATGTAAACAGGAAATTAATATAGATGTCTACTTTCAAAATTATCTATAAATCTGTTGGAAATTCTTCTTTATTTATACATTGAATAGCTGTTCGAACGAAGGTTTTAGAATATAGTGCTTTATGTGATAGGCTTGATCTTGTTTAATTTTAATGAGTCTTTTTAAAACTTTAATGTTCATTTTCGTTAATTATGGTACAAATACTTCGGGTGCATATAGACAATTTGGCTTAATTATCATTTTGAAGATATAAAATTTTTCCCCATTCTTCATGTAGTTAGTAGATATGAAACGGATTATATAATGAAATTTGCTTTCTTTCTAATAGATTCTACATGTTCATCCCAATTCAATTTATTATTGATACATAAGCCTAAATATTTCACACTTTTTTTATTGGTATTAAATTTTCATTAATTTGGGTCTTTTTTAATTGATTACTTTAGATTGATGTTTTTTATATTCTAATTTACAACAATTATTTGTCAGGATTTGATTGTGTTAGTATTTAAGCTTAATCCTTTTGAGAGTTCAAATACTTCTGGTATTGTGTTTTTATAATATATCATCATCATCCTCCCCTCATCAACCCCAGGAAATTCTAATTATTATTACAACTAAAGGAAAGTACTAATAACATGGCAAAAAAACTCGGAGTAAGCAGAGCAATGCTGTGGTTTGTTGCTTGGGGTCTCACAGGGAAAGTTTGATTTAGTTTAAGTGGCATAATAATTGAAGTCATTAATGCATATTTAAAGCAAATGCAGGGTCCTTGATGCTGGTTTTTCACCTATTTATGTGATTTTCAATTAGAAATGGTTTGAAAATGCATGAAATCCAAGTTGGAAAAGTTTAAAAAATGTTAAAAAATGGAATTTTGTGCAAATTGGTCTGATTGATGATTTATACATTTGGCAACGCCATTAGTGGGGAGTGGGTAATAAGGCATGAGCAGCAAAATTCCAAAACTTTCATAAAGCCCAATGCATTAGAATTTTTTCTGAAAACTTTCATTAAGATAGATTTTTAGGGAATTTTGCATTGCTTCCATTGTTAACATTTAATTTGGATATTGTGTTCAATACTACAAAACATTATGTAAAGCACATTTGCACTAGCATTCTTCAAAACATCATATTAGCTTAGCAATGAATCCCAACCTATGAGTACGTAGATATTTGACAATATCTATGCAAAAATGTGCTCCATTTTCTGGTAAAAAATATTTATTTGTGCTTGAAGTATGCTAAAATCTTATTTTTCAAGGAAAGTAAGAACTTTCAAATTCTCCCCATGTCCTCTATTGCTTAGACAATAAGAAGGTTTACTGCTCATGGGCTCGTGTAGATAGATCACCAATGTTCATTGTGACGTTCTGTATGCAATGTCCGAGGCGACTACACCAAAGGCGAGGATCTATGGCAAAGCTTTACAACCTCAATAAATGACAATCATGTGTTTGCAGATTTTAGATATTTTTATTAGTTCATGAATTATAGATTTATTGCCAGTCAGAGTTTTTGTTAGTCTCCGCAAACTGGTGTGTTTTAGTTTTTGTCAAAGTTTATTTGCACCAAAATCCTTTAAATCTTCATATTTTATATAATTATATAAATTTAGTAATACATGTAGTTCCAATACATCGAATTTAAGTTTATGCATTGGATTGGTAATAATTTGAATTTGTGTTTTAAATTTTACTACATGTATATACTAATACCTAAATTTTTGGCAACTACCCTGCACTTCCAATAAACTGGTCTTACCAGCTGGCTAGGGCTTTCTTGATACAAGCAATGTTTAGACTACCAAAATGTTAGGTCTTGCAAAAGACATTATCACATTGTTCCACACTGAATTTGTTCTGGTATAGAAAACGTAGATTTCCTTAAGTTCTAGAAATGTTTGTCATTTTAGTTCCTCATTTCAGTCCACAAGTATTCGTGATACCAGGTATAGATCAATACACTATTATGACACTGTTACAGTACTGCTAAAATAGATGAAGAATATGATGTTGATGTATTCAAGGTTTCAGTTATAAATTTCTACTATAGATTTTATCTGGATTTAACTGCATCTCAATTCTTTCTCTTGCATTGCCCTGTCATGTCTTGCCGTTGTCATGTCCTGCGCAGAGTTGAATTTTAGATTTTTGATGTTTAATTACTTTTCTGCTAGCTTCATGTTGGTCACGAAATTTAGATTTCAAAAAACTATGATTAACTATCTAACTTGATTATTTCTACCTAATTGCCAGAACTTTGTTAGATATATTTATTATTCAATTTTGAAAATCACGAGGATCATGAAAACATGCTCATTTGGAAAAGTTGATCAACTGGATCGCAAAATGTGTCGAAGTGAACAATAAATGTATTTATTGTTGTGGAATATCATCGATGCGTTTTTTAAGATTGCGTTTTCAAACTGATTATTTATTCGAAAGATTTGTAACAGACAATATCCACTTCGTTTAGATTTTATATAATTGAAATTTGCTATCTATAATAATCTTAATTGTAAGGAAACCTTTCAAAGGTCAGGTTCATTTGTGAATTCATGCTAGTCGTATTCTTTACTTAGAAGGATTTGAAGTGTTTTTCTTGTCACATGCGACTATCAAACGTTCTACAATTATTGGAACCTGGTCGAAACAGTCGTATCCATAAAAGGACGATATTTCTTACTATCGGTTTGACATATGGAATATTTTTCGTAATAGTAGAAATTTAATGCTGAAAAGCCGTAAAAAATGTTAAAATATATAAGATAAATGAATCAATAAAATTATATTTTAAATACATATATATATATATATATATAGAGAGAGAGAGAGAGAGAGAGAGAGTTAGGGTTAGGGACACCCTAGAAACCTTCTCCATGAATGTACAAGTTATACAAGGTATGACACAACAAACAGAATTCAATGTCAAACGTTTAGTACATTCACAAGTATTGATTTTAATGCACTCATGAGTTACTAAGATATTGAGATTCAACAATCCTATTACATTGATGATATTTACATAATAACTAACAATATAATGGGATATTTATAATATTTCTGAAAGGACTATGCCATCATCAAAATTTGTGAAGATACTTAAACTTTTACATTGAATTTGTTATTTGTGCTTTATTTAACAAAAAATGCATTTTCAGGGTGATATTTTCTAGGGTACCCCTTCACAAAATCATAGATGAAAACTAAATCTCTAATAACAAAACGAACACAAAATTTGAATTACAATACGAAAAATTGATTCATTGACAAGAAATCCATGTTATAACTTTGGTGCCAAATTTGAAGAATAAGTTACTTAAATTTTATACAGAAAATATGAAAAAAATTACTAAATATATTGAGTAATTTTTTGTATTTAATATGTATCCTGGTAACCTCGGACTAAAAAATATTAAGATTCTGATCCCGAGATTGAAAAAAATGATCCAAGGTTACAAACCTTATATGGAATACAATGCTATACTATGCCACTTTACATTAAAATTTATTTACTCAATTACAAATTTAATCTAAGTCAAATTCAGATTAATCTAATTCGATTTCAATTTAATCTAATTAATATTCAAATAAACTTAGACAAATTCAAATTAATTCAATAGAAAAATAACCCTAGACCCCCACCCCCCATTAATATCTCTAATTAATGTAACATCGATTAAATTTTCTATGGAGATATGCGGTGTTTTACTTGAATGACCACATGTTGTGAAGGATTTCATTAGCACAGTCGTGCAGTTATGCGCCTGAGAAGTCAATTTTCAACTATATTTTTTACAAACTTGTTTTAACAAAGCATATTTTACACACATTTTAATTAGCCAAGCAATAACTATATAAATCAAAAATGGAATTCGTATACTTACAGCTACACCACTGGGCTTAACACAGAAGGAAGCAATGGTCGGTCGGTTCTCAAAATCGTTTAATCGGCCGAGCCGGATTCCAACTTTGTGTTCTAAGAGATGTTAATAAATCTGAACAATTACTGAACCAAAACTATTACCGATCTAATAAGAACTGAGCATTTCCAATTAAATATTAGCACATATAAATTAACACGGAAGTCAATCAAATTAAAGTAAGTATATGAAATTTTGTTTTATTCAAAAAAAAGTAAAATAATATAACTACAAACTATAAAGTAATACAAATTATGCAAAGTAATGCTTTCTTTATTCTCTTTACAGAAAATCCACTCCAGCTATAACTGTTGCACATTGCCAATGTACATGCTGAAAGAATACAAAACACTACCGAAATCTAAATTGATTTGTGTTGCATCGTACAATAATCAAGGTGTTGCTTATCCCGAAATACAAGAGGAAAATGTCAAGAACGTTGTTATCTCGATTGGATGGCGCATGCAGTTGAGCATGTGACCTGAAGAGCAAAGAACTACAAGAAGTAGTGGTGGTTGTGAACAATGCACCTGCGCACTCAAATATTAAAAGTCATTGCGGACCATTAACAAAGTGTGACAATTTTAGCCTTGTGATCATACATTGCGCCTTTATCGTCTATTTTATTTTTATGTTTAGAGACCAACGTCAACACTGTAGAACTAGTCCGAACCTTGCAATAGACACTTTCGATTCTAGTGAAATCTACGGTTTTACTGACTCAAATCAAGCCACTACTTGAAATCCTTAAACACAATCTGAACATGAGCTTTCCGATGAAAAAAATTAAGCTCTCAAACAAGGACCCTGTTTACATGAGTCCACTTCTCTTCTTAAGTGCCTCATCAGGAAAAAGCAGCATCATTACTTTGACGCAGAAATACTCTCCTATCGCATCAAAACAATTATATTATTAAATACTTCTTCTTCCAAAGTCGTTCTGGCTCTTCCAAGTGATGGAATTTAATTAAAGACTTTTGAAATCAGAGTAAATCAAATACAACTAATATCCCTTTTTCCTGTGATGAAGTAAACGAATATTTTGCTGACATTTAGACTGTACAGCACACTGAGATACTTCATATGGCCAACTTTAGTAGTCATATACCTCCTGGTCTTTCGCTACAACAAGTTTGTTATGCCCTTAAATATTCTAAAGTAACTTCTATGGGTCATGATTATATTCCTTCCTGGTTTATAAAGGAAAATGCGCACAATTTAGCTGAACCTTTTACTTTTATTTACAATGTGTGCATTGCACAGTGTATTTATCCAAGCCTGGTTAAGGTCTCTGCTAATTCTCCACTTCCAAAAATCTCAAAAGTTACATTTTTAGATCAACTGAGACCCATTTCTATTACTCCAATATTATCTAGAATCTTTGAAAGATTACTGCTAGAAAACTGGATTAACGAAAACTATAGTGAGTATATTAGTAAAAATCAATTCGAACAAGCCATGCTTTACTCTGCACTTCTGAAATCTGAAAGAAATTTGAAAAAAAAAATGAGTGCGATTATATTCGAATATTCTCATTCGATCTCAGCAAGGCGTTCAATAGATCACTTCACTACAGAGTTGGAACCGGTTCGACCGGACCGGACCGCCCACTTGGCAAGCCGGTCGACCTGTACTGGTCGGTTCAGCATTTTCGTCATGCCGATGGACCGGTGTTCACCTTCCTTTCTAATTAGAACTCTCTCTCTCTCTCTCTCTCTCTCTCCCGTGAGTTTACGTTAAACAATTCGAATCGTTTTGCACATCACCTTATTCTTGCTAGTGAAAATTCTCTAACGATTATCAAAGAAATCAATCAAAGATAAGTAATTTTAACTGTATATTATCTAATTATTAGATAAATGTCGTCCCAAATCTTTCATTAGAAAGTATTATTGATCCCCTAGACATTATTTCAAAATTGGTTAAGGATGTCTTCACAAGCAAGCGACAAATCACCAGTAAGATCCAAAACGATATTCTGGAGAACATTTCGAATTTCATAAATGAAATTATTCGAACTCTTGCTGACAAATTACAACCCAAGTTCCCCAGGTCACTCATGTCCCAACTCCCGAAATTCTTACGTAAATGCTCTAATGGCAATAAGGTATTGCATAAGAGGCAAACATCTAGAAAATTAATTGTCAAAGTGCAGGACAATCCTGTTACTCTCTAAGAAACTGAATGAAAACTCGTCTGGACTAATAAACAGTTACGGAACAAAAGATGGTTCTATTGTCCTGAACTTCTCTAAACAAGGTGACATTGATACTGTAATTGAAGAAATAAAGAGCATCGGCTATAAAATTCATGTCTCAGAGCAATTAAAACCAAGCATTCAACTATCTTATACACCAGCAATTTTAGGGGAACCTAATAAAACAACTTTTCTTAAGGAATTATTGAAGAATAATAGTTGGTTGCAAGATCATATCGATAAAGGACAAGATATATCTTTTTTATATTCGTATCAACTGAAAATTGGAGACTACAATAATGTTTGTTTAGCGTCTGCCTCTGTTTGTGAGCAAATTATAAAACATGGACATCTTCAATATGGATACAAAATATGTCAAGTAAAAGGCATTATTAAACCTAAATAATGTACAAATTGCTGTAAATTCAATCACACTAAGAAACAATGTAAATCCACACAACTTTCTTGTGCCTTTTGTAGTGAAAACCATCCTATAATTAGTTGTAGTAAAAAGTAAGAAAGCTCAAAGCATCAGTGCATCAATTGTATAAATTCAACAAATACAATTTACAAAAATGCTGCATCATCACATAATGCTTTCTCCAATTCTTGCCCTATTTATTTGAATCAAAAGGAAAATCTTTGTAATAGGATTGATTGGGGTTCATCTCCTCCACAAATATGACTAGATTCAGATATCATTTTACCAAATGTATTATTAGTAAATATCTGCTCTTTAAAGAAGAAGAATACGTCCAATAGAAAATCATCTGAATTATTAAGTCTAGACCTATATAAATTAAACATTGATATCTGCCTTGTAAGCGAAACATTCCTATCATCGAAAATCCCGGATCATTTTATTGCCATAGAAGGCTATAAATTATTTCGCTGTGATCGGGAAATATGTTGTTGTAGAAAAAGAAATTGCAATCAATTACATCGAGGTGGTGGCGTTTTAATATACGTTCGAAATTGTATAAATGCGCACATCATAGACAAGCGATGTGATCTAGAAAGTTTATGTCTATATTGCAATCACCCTAAATCTAAAGACACCTATGTAATTGACTTAACGTATTTTCCGCCAAAATCTAATAAAAATGATCAAGTAATTCATTATATAACATCAACATATAATAATATTACTCTGGATTATAAAGATCCTAAATTCATTATTGGAGGAGATTACAATCATTTGAACTTTTCAAGGATTATATCAGACACAGATCTTTCAATTGTTGATTCACCACCTACAAGACTGAATGCTAAACTAGATATATTATTGACAAATTGCAAACTAGAACAGCTGGACATAACAGCAATTGAATTAACAGCAAAAACGGATCATCTTGGACTACTTTTAAAAGGTAAAAAACAATTACCATCAATAAAATCCATCGCATATTTCTATGACACCTCCTTCACGTTCAAAAGAAGATTTTGTTATGAAATGAATAATTTAAACTTATCTTCTATATCATGCATAAATAATCCTCACGTGGTTGCTGAATTGTTGGATTTCACAATTAAATCAATATTCGATTCTTGCTTTCCAAAGCGTAATGTTATAATGAGCGATCGTGATCCATCTTGGATTACACCTTATATAAAGTACTTACAATTTTGAAGAAAGCATATGTTAGAAAACGAAACGTTTCAAAGCAAACAAAATCATTGCAAGAATTATGAAACTTAAAGTTGAAAGTATTAATAGATTAGGATCAAAATGTTGGTGGCAAGATATTGATAGAGTAACAAATCGAAAATTTAATGATAAACGAATAATCAAATACAAATTCAATCCATATGTCCTGAATATCGAGTTAGCAAAACGTAGTTGTAGAAACGAATTTTCTAATACAAAGAAAGATCCCCCAGGAATGGAGTTAACCGGAACCAAGCCTTATCTAACATTAAATGAAGTATCTAGAGTTATTCGCAATTGTNGCTATATTGTAATCACCCTAAATCTAAAGACACCCATATAATTAACTTAACGTATTTTCTACCAAAATCTAATAAAAATAATCAAGTAATTCATTAAATAACATCAACATATAATAATATTACTCTTGATTATAAAGATCCTAAATTCATTATTGGAGGAGATTACAATCATTTGAACCTTTCAAGGATTATATCAGACACAGATCTTTCAATTGTTGATTTACCACCTACAAGACTGAATGCTAAACTAGATATATTATTGACAAATTGTGAATTAGAACAGCTGGACATAACAGCAATTGAATTGACAGCAGAAACGGATCATCTTGGACTACTTTTAAAAGGTAAAAAACAATTACCATCAATAAAATCCATCTCATATTTCTATGACACCTCCTTCACGTTCAAAAGAAGATTTTGTTATGAAATGAATAATTTAAACTTATCTTCTATATCATGCATAAATAATCCTCACGTGGTTGCTGAATTGTTGGATTTCACAATTAAATCAATATTCGATTCTTGCTTTCCAAAGCGTAAGGTCATAATGAGCGATCGTGATCCATCTTGGATTACACCTTATATAAAGTACTTACTAAATTTGAAGAAAGCATATGTTAGAAAACAAAACGTTTCAAAAGCAAACAAAATCATTGCAAGAATTATGAAGCTTAAAGTTGAAAATATTAATAGACTAGGATCAAAATGTTGGTGGCAAGATATTGATAGAGTAACAAATCGAAAATTTAATAATAAACGAATAATCAAATACAAATTCAATCCATATGTCCTGAATATCGACTTAGCAAAACGTAGTTGTAGAAACGAATTTTCTAATACAAAGAAAGATCCCCCAGAAATAGAGTTAACTGGAACCAAGCCTTATCTAACATTAAATGAAGTATCTAGAGTTATTCGCAATTGTAAGAAAACATCATCTGGTCCAAGTGGTATTAACTATTGGGTTTTTAAACAATATTGGGATATATTGGCGCCGGCATATCATCATGTTTGGAATTTATCTTTAGAAACAGGCGAATTTCCTAAATTTTATAAGATTTCTAATGTAATACCAATTCCTAAAATTTCTAATACTGTTAGAAATGATGATGTTAGAGGCGTATCCATTACATCCATATAGGCTAGATTGTTTGAAAAAATGTGTTCATAGTGAATACATTGTAAAAAACAGAAGAGAACGAGGTGATCCATTACAATTTCCTTATAAAGAAAAATACTCAACACTAGATCATTTAATAACAGCACAATATTTAATATTAAAAGAATTCGAATCGAAAAATATTAATGGAATGCATACTATAGCTTTCGATTTTAGTAAAGTATTTGATCAATTAGATAAGGAAATTGCAGCATCCAAATTTTCTAAGTTCATTGACAACCCATACTAATACAATGGCTGTATAATTTCTGTACAAATCGAAAACAAAGATTAATTTGGGATGATTTGGAATGTCCATTGTTATCCATTAAATTGGGATGTTCGCAAGGGACTGTTGGTGGACCGCATATCTATAGCATGGATTCTGATGACTTACGTTCAGTTACAAATGAATGCACTACTCTAAAATATGCTGATGACACAACTAAGCTAATACCTTGTTATACTTACAACCCTGAAAATATGAATGATTACTTAAAGGAAAAGATAGAAAATATTGAATTATGGTCCTCAATTAATAACTTGAAGATCAATACTAAGAAAACAAAACATATTCGATTTTGCCTGAATCATACCCCAATCTGTAAATGCAATTTCACTAAATTAAATTATGAGACAGTTGATCATGTTAATCTTCTTGGAGTTATTTTTCAGAAATTACTAAAATTCACAATTCATGTCAAAATATTACTACAATCATTGAAAAGATTAAATTATATTTTTCAAGATCTTCAATAAAACAATTACTCTAGAAAGGACCAAGATGAAGTTTTTGAATCATTGGCATTATCTAAAATACGTTATGGTTTGTCAGTTTATGGAAGCGATAAGAATGCAATCAAACACATTAATGGCTACTTAAGAAGATCATTTAATAAAGGATTTACTTCAAAAATAATTAATATTGAAGATTTATTAAAGACAGAAGATATAAAACTTTACTCCAAAATATGCAATAATAAAAGACATCCTCTATTTACCATCTTTAAGAAGCAAGTGAAAGAGAAAACAGTTACACGATCTGACGAATATCTGCTTCCAATACGATGCAAAACAGAAGCATTCAGAAATTCATTCATTAACAGAGTTATAAAGTATAAATTAAATCACGGACCCCCAAAAGACTCTTTATAACTAAGATAGCACACCTACGATATTCTGAAATGTAAATACTTTGATTTTTTAAGGAATATGGAAAAAAGGCCCATTAAAGAACATGCAACATTGTGTATATGATTTAATTTAGAATTCGACTTTTGAATTCAATGACAATGAAACATATCAGTTATTAACTTGATTTCCAGTTCCTAGCGTCATATTTCTTTTAAGAAAATATGTTTCATAGTTTTTAATACTGAAAAAAGAATTTGAACAAATTTTTTCTGACGATCCCATAAATTTCATCCGTATGGTTTTTGGTAGACTCCTTTCACTTTTTACACTAACACTGCTCATGGTTGATTTACTCAGACTGGCAACAAAAGCGTTAAGTAGTTTGTAGAAAAACACTCTTATTTTGTTAACTATATGCATTTATTATATTTTATTCTATCTTATTTGTGTACTTTCAAATTTTGTACATCTCTGTAATTGGTTGATGTTAAATAAATTCTTTATTCGTTATTCGTTATTCTCTCTCTCTCTCTCTCTCGCTCTCTCTCTCTCTCTGTTATTACTTAGGCAACCATAAAGGCTTTGGGTGGGTTAGGTTACATTCTTTAGATGTGAAGGAGAAAGCTTTGTATTTTACTTACTAAAGAGTGAGATCATGAAGATTTCAAACTATACATTCACATAACACCAAAATTGTTGACATCATTTTGAAAGTCGTTTTCATTTTAAAATGTGAAGACAGAATTGCACACTGACTTAGCCCGCTCACCAGCCAATATTGGTCGGCAAAAGCATGTTTTTTTATATTTGCGAGTCAAAATTTACTTTATTGTCCAAATTTGGATGTCAAACTTTAGTGACATCAAAATTGTTTAATGTTTTCACATTATTTTTTGTAATAAATTGAATTAGTGATTTAGGGATTTTTTGATACAGCAATATTTTGATATAGTCCTGCACAATGCACATTACATTGCTTAACAGTGAATGCGTTGTAATATAGATACGTACAGTTCTGTCAGTTTGGAAATCGAAATCATTCCAGTTTCCTTATCTCGGCCCAATTGCCCACAAAGTATTTGTGACGCCAAACTCAAAGACTAAGTCTAAGCTCAAGGTCTCCTCGGCAAAGCATTTTTTAATGAAAATCGCACTCTTTTAGTACTCTTGAATGGAACAAGACTCTTAATCTGTACTGATGAGTTGCATACGCATACTTTGCAAATTTGAGATTATAATATGCGACCATAATTTCGCACATATCAAATTCTGGGCGCCAGTCAAAACCGTCAAAATTCTGGAAAAATAGAATGGTTGACCGGCTGGTTACAGTCGGTCATGAAAAAGTTTGACCGGTTCAGACGGGTCAGCAAAAAACGTGACTGGTTTCAAATCTGCCTCACTTTCTTATTACTTTACAACTAATGAAGCTTAAGTCAGATATTTGTCCATTCATTATAAATCTGGTGAGATCTTTCTCATGAATAGACAGCAATTGGTATCTATGCAGGGGTGTCATTCTTCCATTTGTGAAACTAATAGTGGTGTCCAACAAGGAACAGTTTTTGGTCCTCTCTGTTAAAATTTGGCATATGACGACTTATAACAAAACATAGATTTTGTCAAGTTTGCTGACGATATGCAGCTCTTAGTAGCAGGAAAAAACTATGTTGATGGAGCTGAAGAAGCCATTTCAGCCTATGATAAAGTGGTGCAACACAAACAATTTTATCCTGAATAAATCCAAAAGTAAGGAACTCAGGACAAAGAAGTAAAAAAATCTGCAATTAATCATTCCTCCAGATTAGAATAGTGTAAAAAAGCATCTAGGCAATTAATTTTGTTGCTAAAGCTCAAGCATATGAGCTGTACAAAACATGACTATATGCTATCCAAACAGTTGGTTGAGCGAATACTTTACTATGGAATTCAAGTTTGGGGGGGTTCCCCCAAATATCGTCTTGAGAAAATTGATTCGGTATTCCAAAAAGCTTAATATACAGGTATTATTAATGAATATGTACCTATTAAGCGTGTAGTTAAAGCTGAAGATGACAAACTTTATATAGCCATTTCGGAATTTCAGATCACATTCTCTATGGTATTCTTCCTTCTAGGACAACATATGTTCAATATCTAAATAAGGAGAAATATTTACCAATATTTCCTGATAGCCAATATCCGATCATTTCATTATTTTTTTTCAATTTGTTTTAATAATTTTATAAATCAGTTGTAAGTTACTTATTTGATTAAAGGCTATTATTATTACTATTATTATTAAATTTTTTGTTTCCTGCAAGTCTTTGACCAAGCCTTCGAAGTATACACCAAACGGTACCACTCTTATGCGCTATAGGCTGAATCAAGTGAGAGATATTTCTGAGGATGCAATCAGGTATGCCGACGGACCTATTCATGCAACTCCTTCAACATGTACATGTTCAAAGGCTGTAGAGGATTTACTGTATGGAGAATATAGTAAATATAAATGTTGCATGACATAATTTGTATTACTTCATATAGTTTATAGCTTTTTATATTTCTTAGTTTCTATTTTCTTTCAATAAAGTCATAGTTTCATATTTGTGTTAAATTGAATGACTTATGTTTTAATTTGAATGACTTACTTTTAAAATTGATTGCGCTATATTTTAAATCGAATGCATCAGTAATATTAAATTTGAATTTGAATGCCGTAGGTTTTTGTTCAACTGGTATTAAATGCGTAGTCATTTATAAATAGTGTTAATATTTTAATACTAATTGCAAGCAGGTAAATGAATATACCATTAACGCTATAGTTGAATACTGCAAAAATATGGTGCCTGGATATGGATACAGCCCCTACAAGAACTTTCTATAGTTAGGCCTTTTACATTCGTTTCAGATTTATAGAGTATAAGCTCAAAACTGTGACTGTACAAAAGTGTAAACCTCATATGCTAGTTTTGTTTAAAAGAGTTTTCTCAAATGGATGTGTTAGTATTAAAAATTAATTATATAAAATTCATGCAACTATTATTATTAATAGTGTTAGCTTGCAAGGATTATTGCCAAAGTAGGTCTATTATTACTGCCGTAACAAGTTCTCGATAATTAGTATATTTCTACACGTTAAATAGAATAAATTATTCATTGTCAGGTGTCGAAATGCTGTGTTTTATGGTGAAATTCGCTAGTTTCTTTTACATTTTTCGTCTCTACTCGTAGCGAATGCTAAAAGCGTTGTCATGGTTTTAATAAAATTGTTTGTTGTTCCCGCGTTTATTAAATAGTAGGATATACTTAAATCTCAGCATTGAGAAGAAAATGAATGTTGCTGATCAATTATTTAGCAGATTTCCATTAAAACTTCATCTGTAATGGGAACCGACTTTTCTCTTGACTTAAAGTCGAGGCTATAAAAGGTGAGATAATTTCAAATAATCATTTCTCAACATTAATAACAATTTATTTAATTTATCAAAATGCATTTCTTAATGCCAACTATATATATATACATATATATATATATATATATATATCAATGATTTAAAAATTTCAATAAGCCAAGATGGCAATGTAATTCAATATTCTGATGACACTTGCATTTTTGCAAGTGAAAAATCACCTAAAAAAACGATTACAAACTTAGAAAGAAATTTATCAGACTTACATAACTATTTCAAAATGCATTGTCTAACACTAAATCCCCACAAAACAGAATTTTGTATTATGTCTCTTAAATCGAACACAAGCTATACAATCAATAGAGTGTTACGTATTTCTGGTAAAAATTTAAATATTTTGGTATAATAATGGGCAATAAGCTTAAATTTAACTACCATATTCAATCCATACTAAGAAAAATGGAAATGGGCATTAAGTGTATTTCAATTTTTAATATGGTTATTGACGTAAATTGAAAGAAATGCTGATGAATGCATTGTTTATGAGTAATTTTTTGGATGTGCCGGTATCCGGTAAAATCGGCAATTACACAACCGGATATCCGGTATCCGGTAAAATATAACTTGCTTACTGATTTTACCTGATAGCATATTCTGAGATAAAACTTGATGTAAACACGGATTTTTTTAGGAAAAAACTACTTTTTCCATGATATGGAAGTTGCATGCAACAAAACAAATTTTTGTTTTTCTGACATATCAAAACCTAGTCTATTTAATATATATTTATTTTCATTCGCAAGAGGTCGATATTATTTTAAGGAAGTTAGGTTGTTCTTCATTAATAATTAGGGCAACCACAAGTCATATTTTTTTTCTGTTTGTTTATTTTGCAGTCTGCTTAAAATTAGATGGTCTTCAGAACTGGGGTGCAGTTAAATAAGAGATTAAAAACTAATAAAAAGTAATAGTTTCGGTTTTTAAAAAGTACGGTAATATTTTAGACTGAAACGTCATAAAAGTAATATTTTGGCATAGTTTCATTAAAATTAAGAAAAAATTTTAAAAAATTATGCTGGAATGTGACTGCTTTAAATCATTTGTACTATATGTATATATATATATATATATATATATATATATGTTCAATTTCAATTAAT
>CABFPE010000435.1:672830-693510 GCA_900660155.1 Hofstenia miamia
TATATATATATAATACATTTAAAAAAATGCAACAATATTTATTTTTTAAATCAATTCGATACACAGTTTTGTTTTTTGCTGACGTCAATAATTAAAAATAAAATTCTGAATACACAAATCGGATAGATGTTGACACATAATGGTTTAAGTGGGAGAAGCTGCAGACGTCTAATAAATATTTTAGAAATTGTCTTTAAATTCGATTTGAATTCTAATAATACTTCGTTCGCTCATGCTGCTACAAAATATAGTATAAAAAAGACTTATTTAATTTAAAAATGCTATGCTCTAGATCATAAAAAATATACCCAATTTGATCAAAATAATATATTTTTAAAACTGTTAGAGCATGTTGTTTGGTTTCAGCATAAGACAACAAGGTACTTGATTATTACTTATGTTTTCTATCAAGTCATCAAGTATTTTAATCTGGAGTTCAAACTGAGTCTAAAATGACTAAAAACTGAATGATAAATACTTCTAAGCTAGGTCATCTATTTAGTTGAGTTAAAAAAGTTAAACGTTAATTAACAAAAATTAAATCTTTAAACATTGCCACACATTTGTAAATGTTGGCTTCTAGGCACTGAACAAGTATGTATATTTATATGGACCCAAACACAATGCTGGATGTGGTGGCATCCGGCCACTTCTTCAAGATTGGGTTGGTTGTACTTTGTTTGATTAACTCCTGTAGGTGTGGCTATCAACTTGATGAAGGCTGCAGTCATTGCACCGCACCTACAGTAAATAGGCCCGCAACCGCATATCTGTTTGAAAAATTCACAGGCACCCGCAACACACCTGCTATTTTCTAAATGTCATTTCAAGTAATTAAGCCACAAAATGTCAATCACCAAATTGACCTTCTATTAATTCTATTTAATTGAGTGAATGATGTCAAATATATTATATTTCGTAGCATAATTAATATTATAATTAGCTTAGTATTACACATGTAGCAAAATAAAAATGTCAACCCGCACCGCGCTGGTAAACCTGCAACCCGCGTGGGTAAGCCCACATCCGCGTCCATCTTTGGTCAAAGTAAGTTGGAGTGATAGGACTTTGTTTTCCTGGAAATTCGTCATTACATTATTAACTACAGTTGATCTACTAAAAACAAAAAAGCGGCCATCTTCTATGTCTAATTGAAAAAGGGGATTTGCGTCCTCGAAAATTGAAATATAAATATGTTTGCACACTTAGCCTTTCAAAAACGAGAAAATGTTAATAGATATCTGTATTAACTGCTTTGGGCGTCGTCGGTTTAAACGTATTTTGTGCAATTGCTAGCAAGGCAATATTTAAACATGTATGATAATATTTTAATATTAAGTGCAAGCTTAGCGTTTTTAACTTCAAACTAAAAATAATTTTTTGATGATCATTTCAAATATCAAATTTTAAAATGTCAACGGCAGGGGTGATTTTTGCGTTGATTCTTTGGGTAATATAGTATTTTTGAAAATTTTTTAGATAAAAATGAAATTTTGCATGCATTTAGGATCCAGTGCGTCCAGATTTATATAAAAAGGAACCGCCAATCTTGAAGCAGTTTGTAGAACGCAGAATTCTAGCAAGAAAAAAGCAGATTACAGCAAAATGGCATTCTCTTGTAAAACAAGCAGTTTCACATCATGGCAAAAAATCTCAATTGGGATCTTCAGAAGCAAACCTTCCAACTTGCATCAGTCATAATGTCAGATGGCGAAAAATAATCGAAGAGAAGATCATTAAGAAAAGCATTGATCCAGAAGCTATAAAAAGAATATCCAAACTGCGACCAATAATTAAAAAAGACGGTAAAAATGATTATATAATATACATATATATATATATCGACGCTTCAATTCAATCACAATTCACTTAAAACATTTTGCAATGCAATAAAGGGCTTTAAAATAAATAAAGAATTAGTTTTTATGTAGAGCAATTTCACTATCTTAGTCCAAATGAAATTTTGACATATTAGGTAAATTGATCATGTGTGTAAATACTCTGTTAACCAAAGACATAGACCTATGTCTACCGAGAGACAATCAGTAATTGTAAAGACCTCCGCCAAAAATCAACCAGGACCTACTAAATTTAGTATTTAGTAGGTCCTGAATGAACATACCTATGGTCTGGATACTACCAGAAGACAATCCGAATCAGTCTGAAAATTTAATGGGAACTAATTTTTACCAATACCTATTTCGGAATTTCATAAAAAACCATATTACTTTTAAGAAATCCTAATGACAAACATGCAGACAAGCCAACAGAGGTGAAAACCACACCATCTTGGCGGAGGTAATAACAAGCGAGAAAAGTTTTGAAGGTTTACTCATGAAATAAGGTCAAACGAAATTTTAACATTAATACATATAACGCTGGTAAATAAATGAATTTGGTTTCTAAGCGATATTTATTCGACGAACAAATTGTTTTATGGGACATCAAAAATTGTTTTACAACGAACAAATATTTTCTCTAATTAGCTACCATTCCTCTGATTATTCAATGGAAATCAAAACAAAGCAGAGATTTGCCTTTTGCTAATCTACACAAACTGAGAATGATTAAAAGTACAAGATTAAAATAATTTGTTTATAAATTGTAGAGTTTTGAATGACTGAAGTCTTAGCTAAAAGAATACTTGTCTTTTGAAAACATATTTCTGCCAAAATGTTATGTATGATTCCTTTAGTATTAATTCTTTTTGTTCAAATACATAATGATAACATAGACATGTGAAATGTGGAAGCAAGCATCAAAAATTGACGATTTGGGTAAATCGAAAAAACCCGTCCTAGGATCTAAGAAATTTTTTAATGAAGTTGACAAAAAAGCTTATATTTTATAAGATAAGATATTCTATACTTAGGAAAGTTACTTACAATTTGGAAACTGATAAATCTCTAAATAGCGTTGGTAAATGTACAAAATATAATACATGCGCTATGTACAAGAAAATTTTCATTTCAGACTAAGAATATTACTGCCTTGTCGTAGTATAATCAATATTATGATATTTGTAACCTAGCCGAAATTTGCCACAGATAAACTTTTGTTTTAGAATTAATTCCTTAACACGTTTGCGAAATTGATTTAAGTTTTTATAACATTTGATCTCTTGAGGGAATTCATTTCATTGTCTTATTACATTATTTGTAAACGAATGTTGTTAAATTTTAGATTTATTCTTGGTTATAGTAAATCTTTTTGTTCTTACGTTGTTTGAAAATTCTGGGGACTTAATATAATTTTAAAAATTTAGTGATTGTGTTTACTTGAATTAACTGTTTAGGACTTGGGATTGATTTATAAATGCATCTTCTCAAAACACTAAAAAATTTTTTACAAACTTTAATAGACCATTTATATTGAGTTTCAAGTGTTTTAATTAGTTCTCCGCGTATGTTTGAAAATAAGATACTACTATAATTAAAATGGCAAATTCCAAATGAATAGAGAAGTTATATAATTGCATTTTCTGATAATTGATTTGAAACATGGCTTATAGTTTTTATATCAATAGCAATTTTCTTTTGTAGTGATTTAACATCTTCATTAAATAACAATTTCGGAAATTTTGGTATTTTTTACTATCAGAATTTTTTTGGACGATTTTCTTTCAGCATTAGGAGAAATAATTAAAGAAAATTCAGCTTTTTAGCATTAATTCGTAATATCTGCATTGAAAAATAATTGCATGAAGATTGATAGCTCAAAGCAATTTGTCATCACAAAATACAGGTATCATCAGCATATTTGATAAGATTGGTCTTAGTATGATATTTCATATCATTTATAAAATATTTAATCGTAGGGGGCCTAGAGTAGTTCCCTATGGCACCAATTTGAAAATACTTTTTTATTTTAACCCGTTGAATTTTGTTATAAAGATAATTAGAGATGAAACGTGCACTATTATTGGCCATACCTATATGCTTAATTTTCTCATATAATATTTTATGATTGATTGAGTCAAAAGCTTTAGAAATATCTAAGCAAGCAATTTTCTCTAAGGAATTCCTCCAGTGTTCAGTAGTCTGGATAAGAGCTTTGGTAGAAGAAAAATGTTTTCGATATCCAAAACTGTGCATCAGAAATTAGATTATATTTTTGCATGTGTTCGTCAATTTGATCTGATAAAATTCTCTCAAATATTTTACTAATTTTGGATGTTATCGAGATTGGTCTACAATTTGATTCAATATTTTCATCAAGTTTCTTAAAAACTGGTGTTACATGATCTTTTTTCCTAATGCATTCATTAAAAATAAAATTTAATGTTAAAAATATAATTATTGTTAAAAATATAATTTAGTGTTAAAAAATATAATTCAACGTTAAAAATAAAATGTAATGTTAAGGTAGGAAGACTTGAATGATTCTTGTCTTGTCATAAATTTCATTGTAACAAGCTAAGTATTTATTTAGAATCAATAATATTTACACATTCTTATTCATTGTTATCTTACCCTTTTTCTCTTTGATTGATTCGGGGCGAACCCGACAAGTATTGTAAGAAAATTTGCTTACGCTTAGGTTGCGTGGGTTATTCTATACATTTCCAGTGCTAGTATATGTATGTATGTATATATATATATATAATATATATATATATATATATTATATATATATATATACATACATACATATACTATGCTATGTAATTATAGACATAGTCGTTATTGCAGCACCTTCAGTAAAATTTATCACAATTTAACATCGTTTGATCAAAAACCAATGGAGTTAGACCTACGACTTTTAGTTTAGTAGTACACTATTTCAAAGACTAATACGGTTTCTCAATGAATCCTTCTCAATAATTGCTGACTCACTATATTCATAGTGTGTTGGCTTTGCTAATGAATCTGTTAGAAAGGGCGCTTGGCTTGGACCTAGAGAAGTATTTTGACAGATTATTTTCGGTTTCTTCAAGTATGCGTTGATCAGGCATTAAGAGCTTTTATTGGTTTGAATGTTCTGCTAGACATGCAAAGTTATTAAGATGTAAATTTGGTGAATAGAATTGGCATACAACATGGATGCATATTCTCTTTATGTCAAAAAAGAGCTAAAAAATAATTCGTTTGCAAATTGTATTTTAATCAATAGAAGCAATTCTTCGAAATCTTTCTAAATTGTGTTAGTTATTTTGAATATCGACGTACATATTTCAAATCCTAGTTCAATTCGGTGTTCTTTTAATAGACTTGCTGTGCCATAATAAGCACAAACGCTTGAAAGGCTAAATGGGACAGGAAACAAGAAAATGAATCATATTGAATCCATTTTAAATCTCTTTGGAAATTGAGATGCAAAGCATCAGCTGATCAACTGTAACTGATTGTTCACTAATTTAAATACATCAGTGGGAAACTTATCAAATGAAAAGAACAACTCTACTGCTGCAAGTGTAAACTCTTTGAATGTATATCTTTTATAGATTTTTAAATTGATTTCAAATTTTTAATTGAGAAACATGCAATTTTTCTGAACTAAGTAATCCAATTGAGAATAAAATTGCAATTGCCAAAATTTCGTGCAATTCTTGGAAAAATGAATTTTGTTGCAACTTTTAAGTGCTTACACATTGGGGGGAGTTCATGCAGTTAATAACGCATTTATAATGCTGCATATACGCTATTAAATCTTTCAATAAAATCATTGTTTTCCAAAGAGCTGTATTTAGCTATTGCAAACGGTATTACTTCAAACATAACGCCGAATGGTCTACAAACATGGACCAATATTTCTTCAGCGTCAACACCATCACGCTCTTCTGACTACAAAAAGACTTCTACAAGCAATAGCACACAAGATCTGATATCTTGCCTGTCAGGAACTGAAATCAGTATAGAAATGATGCCCGAAAATGACGAGGTGAACTTTCAATTTTTCCATCAAGTTTTTTTAAGGTTTGTAACAATGAGTTGCAAACAAGCAGTGTAGGAAATTTTAGTTGTGGGCTACATTAATATTCTGTATTTTGGTCTTAACCCTATTCCAGTTGGGCTTTTTTATGTACGTTAAACAGTTGGGGGCAAATTTGCCCCCTCCCCTGTCTAGAATGCTCATTTCTTAACGAAATTCGATAAAACTTTGTAGGGTTGTAGTATGACATGTTATCATCAAGAAAAAAAAGGTACCATCGTTTTTGGTGACGTGGTCATATGATGACGTCATCATTTTATGTCGACATAGCTGATTTTAGCATTTTTGCAACAAAAATTGCATAAAAAGCATCTTATACATATTTTTTGATGTATATTGGATACTTATAACATAATTAGTTTCCAAACATTATTTGGGTAAAATTTGAACAGATTTTGAGCATTATTTATTGCAAAAATAGAAAATATGACATCATGGGTCGTAAAATAGACTTTTTTCCACATTTTTCATTTTTTGAACCACAAATTGATACAAAAACAAAAAGGAAAGTTTTTTTCATTGATTTGTGTTACCTTAGACATAATACATCGGAAAACCTACGTCTCAAAGCTTATAGAAACAAAAATAATATTGTGCTATAGCCTCAAAAAACTAGGTATTTTACCGTTTTTACCAAAATTTTGCCAATAGACCCCCGGAAAATGCTTACAGAGGAAAAAGTACAGGTCCTTTTGACTCAAAATTTTCAGGGATTGGTTATAGATAAATTTTGTTCACTGAGTCGAAAAATTTAGTTTTGAATGGGGTCTAAAAAAATTATTAAAAAATCTCCGACAGGGAGGGGGCAAAATTGCCCCCCCCAACTGGAATAGGGTTAAAAAGGACCAGACTTGTCAATGAGCCGAATTTAAGCTCAACTCGACTGGGCTCGGCTCGTGTTGATTTTGAATATTTTTGGCTCCTTCAATGAAGTTCGTTTTAGCTCGCTTAGTTCTTGCGCTATCTCTAGGATATTTGCAATGTTCTTCCTGGCATTTAATAATCATTTAAATTAGGACATTAAAAAAAGCCAGAATCTTATTCTAAATTTAACATTCAGAATATTTTGCCGGATCAGATTAATAGTGTCTAAATTATGGGGATATTTTAAAAAGCGAAAAGTAGAACAATAAATGAGTTGTGTTTAATCAAGGATCGTCTTGGGCTCAAGCTCGACTCGGCTGGGTTCTGTTCTTTGACAATTTTGCATAGGGCCTCTGTGTTATATAGGAGTACATTGCTTGGCTCAGTAGATTAAGTTCAATAAATATATAATATGTTAACTTGAAACATGGTGTGTTCTTTTTTATAAACATAATTCTTGCAATTATTATAAAAATAGAGTTTGAATTGATGTGTCGAAATGGCTTTTAAAGAAGTAAGAAATTCCTTTCAATGCAATGAAATTAGGAGTGCTGCCTTGTTAATGAATACGTCTATTATATTGCTTTAAATTTATGTGTCAAATTTGCTTGCGTGGGCGACATACAGTAACGAATATTAATTAATAATAATCCAATTTAATTGCTTTTAAAATCTGTGCTAATTTAAAATTCTAATTTTCAATTCTTTATTTATATTTATGCAAGGAAAACACATTGCATATTGATCCAAAACGATGTATTTTATAGGTTAAATAATGATACTCTACCTTTTTTAGCTCTAAAGACACTCTGCCTACGGGGCCGTGCCAACCGATCAGAGATGTAATTGGGTCTAATCCAGGTCGTGACATGTTCAACTTTTTGAAAAGCAATAGGGTTGAAATCGATGTGATACATATGAGTTATAAATATCAAAAACATTTTAAAATGCAGACTTAAATTTTAAAAATGTATTCTTATACACATTTTTTTGTTATTCTCTATTCAAAACCGATTTCCTTTTGCTTCCAAAATTAATATTTTGATACAACTTCGGTGCAATCTCGATCCGATTCCACTTCTGATGCTGATCATAATATTATCATATATGGCAACTAAAGAATTCTAAGCTGCGCTTATAACGGTCATTATGTAAGATACATGTAGCAATACCAATTTACTACTGAGGACCATACTCCCATTGGATTTACAACACATCATTATCTGAACCTTAATTTTGAAAAAATTGCAGAAATTTTAAAAAACTAGAATTTTATCCAAAAATTGTTAATATTTTCAAGAGCATCAGTCCTGACAATACATCTTCACACAAATTTCCACTATTATATGAGAGCACATCGAGCTATAGACTTCGACGAAATTGTTGAAAATGTGGATAAAGCGTTTTTATGCATTTAAATGTGCAAGGGGCAAGTTAGGGTTAATGGAATTGCTATTGTTTAGAATGATTTTGTGTGTTGCAATTTATTGCAAATACTCAATGCTAATGTGAAAGATAATGGCCAGTAAAAGTGCAGTTCAATGATATATTCTTTGTCTTAGAAAAGGAAAAAATTGAAAATAGTTTTCCTAAAATAAATAGTTTTCCTTGTAAATAAATATCATGTCATCTACAATGTCCATTGATTTTTTGCTCTATCATAACATGGCTACAATAATATGGTATCCAATGATATGGATCACACCATAATCAGCACTTTTGCTTTAATAATGTTTATATGAAATTTCAAAATTTCAGTTTCTTTTTTTCTGAATTTTTTTAGTTTACTTCGATTTTAACTTAATCAACTATGAGTCCAAGTTATTCCATATTTTTGTTGTCATTCAGTGAAAACTATCAACATTTTTATCTAGGCATACGAATTTTTTATTGCGTTCATTTAATTTCAAATATTTTTTAAAAACGAAATTGACGGTTGACCAAATATGAATTTAAATAATATTGATAACATATGCATTTGAATTTGGTAATAAGGGGTTTTTTTATCTTTCCCTGTCGTGTTTTAAAGGGCCAATTGAAAATTTAGATATCTTATAAAGAAAAAGGGGAGGTAGTGAAATGTGATAAACAAAGTGCGTTTAATAATTGTTTGTGCTATTTATTTGAAATATGTCATAAATGATAAAGATGCATAACCCGAGAGCCATTTTGTTAATTTTGACCAGTAAGAACTGTTCAAAATTTACATCATTGTTAATTCCAACCCGTAAATAAATAATAGATTCGCTTTGCTATTTTCGTACATGACCTACATTAAGTTCTATTTTTGTGTGATTTCTGAATGTTTTAGGAAAGAATATCAAAAATTGTGCTTTTCAGTATTTCCTTTCAATTGATTTATTTGCAAAATACTTTGTTAAATTTTCGATATCATTTTGGAGGTTTTTGGTTACTTTAAAGACAAGATATTAAATAAAACATAATTTAACTAGCAAACTTGTTCATGAACATCTATCACTGAAGAGTAGTTGTCCCTTAATCTAATAAACAAATGTTATTGCAAAATAATATCAATATTTGAAACAGCAAAATATAAAACGCTGTCGCTAATTCACTATACTCCTTAAAACAAGCTATTGAGATATTGTTTAAAAATGCTGTTGAATACATTCGCATAGTTAATTAGGTTTTTAGATTCAATATTTTAAAGAAATATATGCTATAAATAAAATTAATGTTTGAAAAACATAAAAAATTACTTAAACTATCTCTTTGTTGACTATAGTGTTCTCAACAACTTTGGTATATAAGCAAGGGAATTAGTTGAGCCTTAACCTGTTTATTGAAAATCTTTCCTTGCGCTGATCCATTGACTTATGCCACTTTCTCAATTATACATGTAGTTCCAATAACATGAAAAGTTTTCATCTTTAGTTGACCAATATTGACCATGCAATAAATTTCGACTATTGAGAACATCAGAAAGAGTTTTTAGCGATTTTTTATGTAATTGCATACAAAATTAGCTTTGCACTAAATCTCTAATTCTCAGCATTGTATTTGCATTATGCCTAAAGCGAATTTTATCATAATAAGATCGGTTTTCCTGGATGTTAGAATATTTCCTGTATCAGAAACTCAAGATTTTCACACCTTACTCATTTACATCTCATACTCTATAAGGTGAAAGTAATAGGATGGGCCTTCAAAAATATTTTGACCACATCATCCTGAATTTCAATGTCCACAATTTTATGCTTAGTAGTAATATATCAATTTCTCAACTTAAATATGAAAAATTAGAAGTTGTGGTTCAATTAATCAATAAATCATGTGACTTAAGCTTTGTAGAAACATGGAGCTGAATAGAGATCAAATTCGCCTACTAGTTTTTTATGACTTTAGAAGTAATTAGAATGCAAATGAGTACATTCAGAGTCTTCAATCATCTTTTAGTGAGCAATGCATTGCTCGTCCAACAGCTTGAATTGGTTTTAACATGATCAGGTTTCGCTGAATGATGATCCAAGTAGTGCGTGGCCTGTATCAGCCTCCGAAAATGAAATGGTTGCTGCGTTGAGAAACCTTGTTGAGCAAGATCGTTAGTTTTCAATTGACTCATTGAGTTATGAGCTTGGAATATTATCGAGAACAGTTAGCAGCATTTTAGGCAGTCACATGGGCATGTCTTGCCTTTCCCCTGGGCCCTTCATTGCCAGGTCTCAGAGATTGTAGCAGGTGATGACGTCTAGATTTTTCCATTTAATAAAGAAACAAGCCAGTGGTTAACAAAAGGGGCGTTACTCCACTGAAATTTCGCAGAAGAATATGTTGTCAACATTCTTTATCGGTTCCGCCATTTCGTGAATAGTCTATTGGAAACCCAAGCTACAGTTACTGCTCACTCGTATACGAAAGTGTGTGGGTTGAAGTTTTCAAGCGAATAAACCAGAGGCAACCAAACACAAGATGCAGAGGAGTTTATACTTCACCATGACAACACTCCTGTTCATAAAGCTTTTGTTGAGCACCCTACATGCAGTTCTGATTTGGTTCTTGTTGACTTTTTCTCTTTCCTTCAAGAAAGAGCGAATTAAGAAGACAGCGATTTGTGTCAGAGAATGAAGCGATGCAGAGATACATTAAGTTAGTTTAGGCATGGGATTGGCAAGATTGTTCTCATCAATGGTTTGTGCGAATGAACAATTAGTAAAAATTTAACCACAAGCTAAAAATGTTGTACAGGAATACGACAAATCTAATTCGTTGACGAAAAGTACAAGAACAGTGATTTTAATTCACTTTTAACTTGAGGAAAAGGATTATTTAAATTAAATAATTCAGCTAATGGTATTATTCTTCTAAGGAAAAGTGGCATTGCTTAAACCTTACGGAATCTGTGTACTTTGGAAAGATGTGGCATGTTAGATCTAAAATTAGACTTTCTTGGAATGTAGTTGCAAGTCTAAGGCACAAGAAGCATGAAGCAGTTTGTTGAACAACAAAAGATCTAGCAACTGCAGTTGAAGGGAAATTGAAAGAATAAATAAGTGTTTTAATCGGATTGGTAATTTGTATATTGTGAAATCCATCTAGTACAACGACTCTGAAATTTCTCAAGGCCCCTCAGATCAGAGTTAGAAGGAACCAAGAACATACACTAAGCTCGATAAAATGAAAGATTTTTGAAGAGATGCTTTTTGCGAGTTAACATTGAAAGGAATGACATGCCCAAGTTTTATTAATTTAAAGTTGCAGTATATCAGTTTATCATTGATATGTAGAGATTGTAATGCCGAGATCTTTGACAGGCGATGAGATGGCGACGGAAGTGAGAAACTTGAGTATAATCATCAGTCTAAAGTGGTAAAGCAAGCAACTGGAATTTTGGAATTTTAAAACTCATGCCAATTTAACAAACTAAGATTGTAGCATAGTGAAATCCGATTTTTTAACGCAGCAACATTCGGGCTGTTGTTTTAATATCATCAGCAAACAATAAAGGTAAGCTTTTTGTATAAACTTCAGGGAGGTTATCGATGAATATACGAAACAGTAAAGGCCCAAGCATATAACATTCTGGGACCCCACTAGTGATTGATGGTAAGCGAGTAGAATGACTATTATTTGCAATGATTACTTGGGAATGATCAGGTAAGTAATAACTGAGGAGTAATAACAGGTTTTTAACAAAAGATATTTTTTTAATTAGCAAAGAATGCATTGTAAATTTGATCGAAATAAACTAACAATTAATTGCCTACATAAAGTCAACTTGAAAATCCTATTGAAGTTTTACAATTGAATATTTTAACTGAGTTGACAATGAAGTTCATGAATTGCACTAGATGCAATTTTCTATTGTGCATGAGATATTTCCTGACGAGCTTAATTTCGAGGTGCGCTGTACTCTGCTTTGACTTATTTAAAATATTTAATTAACACCGAATGTGATGTCATCTTCTAGAGTCATCATTAATTTTCTTATTGTTAAATTAATAGGAGACATATGTCTCAGATATATTTTTATGCTGTTCTCTCTAGACAGATATTGATTGCACTTTTAAATTAAACAAACATTTTTCCCAATATCCAAAAAACATAAGTCCTCTATAAAATTTTTGAAAAAAATGTATTAGCTGCAATGTCATTACTAATTCCCAGTTTTTTTAATGATGTAAATATCTGCACATAATCGCATGTCCAGATCTTCGATAAGCATTATCTCTAAAATGAATTTGGAATGGAAGAAAGCCAATGAGTTCAAGATAATTGTTTAGATCAAGTATTAGCCATTATCTTGGTATTGAAATTAAACAAAGCAAGTGTGTTGATATTAAAACTAATACTCCTGGCACAACCACGAAATATTTTTAAAATATATATTTCGCCATTCATGGAATTGAATGAAGTGTTTTCCATAGATGTCTACCTGAAAATTGACAAATAGAATGTAAAATTGTTTAAATCCTATTGAGAGGTCGCGGCTATTTCCCACCCATACACTGAGAATTTATAAGGTGAAAAAACTAATGAAATAGGAAAAAATGAAGGTTTCTTGATTTCTAAGGATTTTTAAGCTGCACATTTGGGGCAGCAATTCGTAATTATTGATGTATCAACACTTCCAAAAGTGCACATTTTCACAGATGCTAAGAGTAGTAGAGGGGGCTCACCCATTTTGATTTCCGCTTACCTAACTGGAAGAATTTCTAGATCCGTATCCAGATCTTCTGTTGAGGTATAATTGCGTTTGTGAGTCGGGTTTTACAATATTGTGATATTCTCAAATATGAAATATTGTTTGATGAGTAAATGACTTTGATTCTCTTTGGAATGTTAAAATCCTGCTAGTAAAACAAATTATTTTCATCCAAGAAAATAACAGCGTGTTACTGCTTAATTCAAATTTAATTTATTTTGTTATTGAATAAATTGAATTTCAAGTGCCGTGACATTTTCTTAATTCAATTTCAATGAAAAATATTTTTAATTCATTTACCATTTGAGTGCTTTCATGTCTCGATATATTTTTTAATATATAATTGAGTATTTAACCCTATTTCCACTAGGAATTTCTCAATATATGAGATGACTTCATCAAAAAAATGTTACTCTCTAACTAATAAAGATATTTAAAATTTAAAAACACCGCAAGAGAGATAATTGTCTCCTCTTTTTTTGAATTAAATTCATTACCTGGCTTGGTTATGTCTAGGCGCCCCCTTTGCGCGAAGGCAGACGTCCCCGCGCCTACGCCGCGACAAACTTTGACTTGGCGCAAGACATGCCTTGAAAGAAGTACCATAGATTGTCTTCAGAAAACTAAATACTAGAGGGTAGCTGTTGTTCCCATGGGCATTATACTGCGCATTACTTAATACTAGGTATGGAAATATTTTGAATGTTTTTACATAAATGGGATTTCTTAACAAGTTTGGACAAAATTGTTCAAAAATGAGGACAAATCAATTTGTTACGTAAATGTAGCACTAGTGGAAATAGGGTCAATGCATTTCAAATACCTCAGAAAAAATTATTTACCCTACCAGTATTCAAACTTAAGTAATAAACGCCGAATTATTTTCTCCATATGATATGTGCAAAATAATAACAGTACATCAAAAGATATTGAAATTCTACTTGTAAAGTAAAAAAATTAACTATTTATTTGTTAAAAATTTTAACCAAGTTTACTGGTAAACATTAAGAATTGTTGATACAAAACCGGCTCTCTTGCATATCCTTCGTTTAAGGAAGTGATTCCCTTGTTCTTTTTCCAAAAGAATTTTTTTAAAAGCCTAAGCATTGTAGAAAATTCATACACATAAAATTTCAAAAAATTCTTAGCAAATGAGTTTTTGTTTATTGTCATTAATAATGGCGCTGAATGATGCCATTTTTATATTACATAAATGAATTTAAATTATGAAATTTTAATAGCAGACTCGTGCCTTTGAGATATATTTTTAGATTTGACTAGACATATTATAATGAAATTTCTAAATTTTATCATGTGTTTTTTATAAATATTAAGAAAGAACTCTGAAAATTCTGGGAATTATAGTTGAGATTTGTCAGTAGTCATTGTATTTGACTTATAAAATAATATTATTAACTAAATTGGTTGTTAATTGTCATTAATATTCGGAAATATGTGGCAAAAACATAGTAATTGTAGCATCCATTTCTGATACGTACATTTGGAAAATAGGTTTCTTAAGTATGTCTGTATGCACAACTCTCATAGGTCAATTTCATTCTAATATTTTTATATGCATTCTAGATTATGAGTAATTGAAATAGCAATTGGTTGATCAAGCTAAATTTACTCTTGCATTTGTTAATGATTTTATTATATGTCATTTTTATAATTTATTTAATGAAAATGGAGGACAAAGTTCATGACTTAAGGAAGAATTTTGTCCTTAGGAGGCAATAAACAAATTTTTATGTCATTCAAATAGTGTTGGTTTTCCACTAAATCACAAATGTTAAATGGGCAATATTCCAAAGTGAACCCATAAAATGTTCCGTATACGTAATGAAACGGATTTGATAGTAATAGTTTGCATGATGCATTGCCTTATTGGAACGTTAGGAAGCTGTTATTATGGCCCTGAGAGTACTCGAAATTCGAATCGAGTTCGAATACTCGAACTCAATTCAAGACTCAAAAACTCAGCTCAACATTTCGAATACTCGAAATTTGTGTTCTGAAGTTTCTGCTTATATTGACGAACAATCCATTGGCTTTTCACTGTTTATCTAAAATTGTAAGGCATCAGACCTTGTTTTTAGCATTTAGTTTCGCATGTTGTACTTCTGTTGTACATAAAACAGCGAAGCGATATATAGCTTAATAAGAAAATTACGTATAATAGTAACTCGTAACTCGAGTCAAAATCGCGAGTTAGGCTTTCAGCTCGACTCGTGCTGAAAAAAATATATCTCTCAGGAGCCCTAGCTGTTATGTATACTACATTGTCGACTGTTTGATATTTTTGTCAATGCATTATGTTATTTCTGATTTTGAATTTGTTGTCATTAATAAATATTTTGGTATGGGTATACATATATTTGTGATTTCTAATTTACAAAATGCATTTTCTAACACGTTGGGAAACAATTCGTAAACTTCTTACTTGTACCGGTAATTTATACAGCAAATTAGTTCAATCATAAATTAGTTACAGCCACTAATTTAATGTTTTCAAGTATAAAATGTAATCAAAATACTATAGCATTCCAATTACGCTAATGCAGTATATTGAATTGTATGCAATCATTACATTTCACTTACATAATTCGATTTTAATTTTGAATTCAACAATAGTATTTCATTTCTCTAAATTTCATCTCATATACTGAACCATAGCCTAATACTTAAGCCCCTGGTTCAGGTCGACCTGCTCCCCATACTGATCAAACCGATTAAGTTAAATTTGTTTACATTCACGACAAGTTAAGGTAATGCAGATAATTAATTTGAATAGCTAACATCTTTCTATCATTGGTTAAATTTTTTTTGCATTTATTGATGTCTCTTTAGAATGATTCTATTGAAACGATTGAAGGACTCTCTGTGAAGCCATATATACCCAATACAGACGAAAACGGTAACTATTTTTACCAGTGTTTTAATGTCACCTAAGTATATATACGAACAAATATGACATTGAATTTTCTTTAGAAAAAGAGAAAAAGAAAATCAAAGATTCAAAAAATGGTAAATATTGTACACATAAAATCTATAATATTATGCGCAGAAATCCATTTATATTGAATATATTAGATTAGTATATTTTTTTCATGCAGCAATACTGATCTATCGCATAATTATTACAGACATCTTAAAACATTATTGCATTACTATAACTTACAAACAGGTCAATAATATATTATTGTACGGTTTGTAAATGTTATTGCATTCTTTGAAAATTACGAAAGTAGAAGGAATATAGTTCAAATTGAGCTTTATTAATAATTTCTTATAAAATTTTCAACTTTTTGCAATTGAATAGGCGGTAATGCTTCTGAATTTTCCAACTCTATTTAATCAATCTCGATCATTTTTCTAATTACCCTCGCGTTAAATCTCGATTAATTAAATAAATTGACTGTAGTTACATAAATTACTAATAGTTAGATGTATAATTATTACGGCTTTTTAATAAATTTTATTCTAAAAAACAACAATGCTTGAAAAAAATGCTTTAAAATATTTAAAAAATTTATTGAAAAAAGCCGCAATTATTATATGTACCCACCCAATATTATATTGCAGAAAATTTATATTTTCTTAATTGGGTTAATTTTGTAAAGTAAAATGCTGGATTTATTCATTTTGTTGACGAGGAAGGATTTAAGTATGATATTATTGGCAAGAAGAGATATTGTTTATGTAACGTTTGCATTCTGAATTAATAACCAATCCTGTATATTTTAGTTTTCCATTTTCTTTGGATGATATATTTGTTAAGCAGTCTTCATCTAATAGCTGGATTTTCGATGTGCCTATCTGGCGGAATAGAGATTCTTTCAAAAAATGCAATTTTCACAAGTAAATATCCAATCAATGTTTGGCTGGGTCCTTCAGAGCTCACAATGATTGGTAAATATCACACTACTGCATATTTTAATTTTTTTTAGAGATGTTTGCATTTTATCCCTTATGCCTTAAACAAAAGCTGGAAAGAATTGAAATTGGTATAGTTTTGAATTCAAAGTTCAAACAAGATTTAATAACAATTTTAGACGTTTCGAATTCGACAATGGTGTGCTGCGAAGCGAGATGTAAATATTGCTTTCTGAAGCGCCCAACTAAATGCATCCAAGTAAGTATGGCCAAGAGTAATGCAAAATCCCTGCCTAAGATGTATGTTAATCTTATGCACTCCAGCGATTTTGTTATGGTTCTTGCAAATGTTTTTAAGTGCTCATTAATAAAAACAAATAAAATTATCCACAATATAAAGGCACCTCGTTAGAGAAGAAGATCTCTTCTTTTATTTGTGCTCCTAATCCACCGCTGGGTTCTGCCCATTAAGTAGTCCGCGACCTCTGTTTAGAAAATCTATGTATATATCAAGAATTGAAGTTCTTTAATGCTTTTATGAGCTCGAATCCTTATAGTTACATAAACATTAGGTATGAAGAGAATTTTTACAATTGCATTCAATTCAAGCATATGTCCATCTGTTGTTTTTTACAAAATAATATTTGAAATTTTTTATGAATATTCTCAATCTAAGTTCATTTTGTAATTATTATTTTATATTTAGGGTACATGTGAAGTACTTTGCCATTCTTCTTTTGTGCTCGAGGTAGTTTTCCCTGCTTTATTCATGCTGTTCTTCCCATGCGGTTTATTAGACTGCATATGCACAGTTGCATTTATTGTCTTGGGTGGCCGCATCTTAGAAAGGCATTGGGGACCGCTGACGTTACTTCTTTTGCACCTCACTTGTATAACTAACATCCACATGGTATCTTTTGTCATTTATGTTAGCAGTCTAGAACAATAATAGGATCATAGTTAAATCAAAAACCATAGCTATTACAATCAGTTTCCTAACTTCAACCTCAAGACTATTATATATATAAGTAATCATATCAGCTTTTGTAAAACTGTACACCAAGAGTTTCTCTTGTGCTTCTTACTTACTCCGACAACTGTCGGGACTATTTCAACTTTCTTCATCTTCAATTATCTTGCTATTTTCTCTGCCAACTTCCTGTACTTGTTCGTCTTACCGTTTCCTGTGCTTTGGTTGGCTGACCTCCATGCTTGTCTGTACATTTGGGGTTAAAAGTTTACATACACCAGCAATATTTGAACAAGTTTTTCATTTATTAAGCTAATCATGCAACAATCATGCTATAAATCCAAGAATGAACAGATTACCTTGAATATAACTACCCAAAGCACAATTTCAATGTTGGCCAATTGTTCTTAGAATTATGTAATATTTTCAAAATCAAATCTAAAAAATCAGGGTCAATGTATACATACAGTGCTGAATAAGGACAGTAGATGTGCTTGAAAACATTTGCTAATAATAGATAAGTACTGTTAAGTGCTTGTAAGCTACTTGTAAGCTACCCAACAGCAACTTTAATTAACAATCCCAACAAGCTAACTTATTGTCTTCTCTTTGATCACCATGGGGAAAGGCAAAGAGCTCAGTACAGACCTGAAAACCCACATAGTTTACTTGAGAGATTTTGGGGAGTCTTCAGTACAGACACTATCGCTCAGAAAAATAAGGAGATTGGATCAGTGGAAACAAAGAAGAGGAATTTGGTCAGAAAAATGACAAGAAATCCCAAAATTACAAAAATGCAACTCTGCAAGATTTGGAAATGGAGCGAATGCCAGGGTCAAAGAGTACAGTGAGATAAGGGTTTTGCATCGCCATGCCTTGAGATGGTATCAAGCAAGGAACGTACTCTTGCACAAGAATAGACCCTTGAAGGCCAGAATGCAGTACGCCAATAAGTTCCTACACAAAGAAAAAATTTGTGGGGCCAAGTTCTGTGGAGTGATGAGACTAAAATTGAATTATTGGCCACAATGATGTTAGGTATGTCTGGTGAAAGCAGGGTGAGGCACTAAAGCCAAAGAACACAGTACCCACTGTGAAGCATGGTGGGGGGAGCCTCATGCTCTGGGAGTGCTTTGCTGCAAGCGGGACTGGAAGCCTCGCAAAAGTCAATGGTATCCTGCAAAGAGATTACAAGGAAATACTGGCTTAAAATATCAAGCAATCAACAAACAATCTGAAGCTGGGTCACAAGTGGATGTTCCAACATGATAATGACCCGAAGCCCACATCGCACCTGGGCACAAACTGGCCCAAATCAATCAGGATTGAGGTTATCCAATGGCATGCACAAAGCCCGGATCTGAATCCGATTGAAAATATTTGGCAAGAACTGAAAAGAAGGTCCATTGCCGACGTCCTTGCAATTTGTCAGGAGGAATAGACACAGATTCCCCCAGAATTATTCCAGAAGCTGGTAGATGGCTACCATAGACGTCTGGTTGCTGTCAAGCAACCCAACAGACATGCTACAAAATATTACCTGCAAAGTGGTGTGCTAATTGAACAATGTTTTTAACCTTTTGACCCTGCACTTTCAGACTTGAGATGTAAAAATGTTGCATAATTCAAAGAATGGTTGGCCCAATATCGAAATTGTGTTTTGAGTGGTTACAGTCAAAGGTTGTCTGTTTGTTCTTACGTTTATGCCATGACATTTTTCACTTACGTAAACTCTTCTATCAGTGTGCTTCCTTACCCACTTTGTCCTGATGGCTTGCACCTGTGCAAACATCATCAGTTCTTCTGTTTTTCATTAATACTCCCAGGGAGTCTGAGAGCTTTCCTCAGGACTCTAGCTGTTCCTAACAATGCTGCCCACTTTGGTACTCCTAACTCCTCCAAGTATCTCTTATGCTTCTTACTTACTGCTCCTAGTGCGCCTACTACTACCGGGACTACTTCAACCTTCTTTAACTTCCACAGCCTTTCTATTTCCTCTGCCAACTCTCTGTACTTGTCTATCTTCTCTTTCTCCTTGCTTTCTACATTTCTGTCCTTTGGTACTGCTATGTCTATCACTGTTCCTAATCTTTTCTCTTTGTCTACCACTACTATGTCTGGCCTCCGTGCTTCTATCACCTTGCTTGTCTGTATGTTGAAGTCCCACAGTATCTTAACCTTCTCATTTTCTATGACGCCCTGTGGCCTGTGCTCATACCACTTGTCTCCTGCTTCTAACCCATGCTGCCTGCTCAAACTCCATTGTACCATTCTTCCCACCTTGTCATGCCTGAACTTATACTCATTCTGTGCCAACTTCTCACACCCTGCTATCAGATGATCTACTGTCTCCGCCTCTTTCTTACATAGCCTACACTTATCACTTACTTCTTATTGCTTGCCATTATCAGTGCTTCTGTTCCTCTCTTCAGTCCTGCCTTCTTTTACCACTTGTTGCTCTCTTCTCTGTCACACTTTTCTGTGTTCCTCCAGTATTCTCCATGCATTGCTTTCTGCCTATACCTTGTTTGTCTCTCTGATTCCATCCTACTCTGGTATACCTTCTTTCCTTCACTCTCAGTTCTTATCTTCCTTAACTCCTTAGTGACCTCCAGTATTGACCCTCTAGGTTGTGCTTCTACATACTCCTTTAGCCCTAGTGCTTCTGCTTCTACAGTTTCCTCCACACTTAGCAGTCCTTTCCCTCCTTTATGCCTTGCCATGTACAACCTATCCACATCTCCATTTAGGTTGAAAGCCCTCTCTGCTGCTAGTACCTTCCTTGTCTCTCTGTCTAGCTCCCTAAGTTCATTCTTGTTCCATCTAACTATTCCTGCCGAATATCTCAACACTGGTATCGCCCATGTATTAATTGC
>CABFPE010000436.1:4543-16438 GCA_900660155.1 Hofstenia miamia
AGGTAACTACAGCTGTCGCCCTCCCCGCTGTGGAATAGCTATTAGGAGGCTGCTCCAGCATACCTTTAACTGAATGTGGGAACCACTGTACAATTACCCTAGCTTGTAGACGTTTAGCTTTCCATCAGAATATATAAAATAACCTGACAAGAGAAAATGAATCCAAAGTAGATTTGCTCATCATTAATTACATCCTGTTCATTATATTTATAGCACTTGGTGATAAACAACTAAATACTTGACAAGTACCTGTTAATCTTTCTTGTTGACAGTTTTTCCCTCACTTTAATATTTCTGCTAATTTTACGCAACGTCAATGTTAATTTGACTACGCTGTTTGACCATCTTTTGTTTTGTCAAAATACCGTCGAGTATAATTTTAAATATAATTGCACAATACATTTACAAAGTGAAAATAATCAATCCTATCATGATTTACAATTTAATCATTATATTCAATAATAATTTTAGTCTTTGTTTCCTTCATCTTTTTCTCTCATCTTGACCAATCATGATAGTTTGATAGATTATGTCACAATTGCAATCAAGATAAAAAAATGCCAGAGACCAACTTTGTGTTGCAGCCTTTGTACTATATAATCATATCATTGTGTTAATAATATCAATACCATATATTGTTGATTTGTAAAAGTGTATTATTTCCAGTTTCTTTATATGCCATCATCTAATATTAGTGATTTATAGAATGTCTAGAGCAAAAGTACTGATTTTTGCATTTTATATTGTTATGCAACTGTTAAGTTGTTTCCATTTTGAAAAAAATTGTTAGTTTTTTTCCTTATGTAAATCTAATGATATGAATGTTGAGCTGATCTCTCAATTCAATATTTTTGCACCTAAGTTAACTCTGAGTTTCATCTTTAGCCATAAGTTTATCTGAGTATAATATGAGTTGAACTACAACTTGAAGATAAACTTTTTCAAATATAATACTATCTACTGAATCACCATCATCTTTTGATAGCTCTGTGTAACATCCTCCACCTGGCCTATTTGTGCCATGCATTATTGCTGATAATCATCACTCGGTAAATTGCGGGTGAGGAGTTACTAATTTAGTGAACCGTCATTTTGTTAACTAGTTATGTTAATTGAATGTTGACCATCACTGTCTAGGTGACGGAGCTGGGTGATGTTTCCTCTTCTGTTCTTCCGTGGGCTACTGCCCGAAGCTGATCTCCACAAGACAGTTCCTCTCCTTCATGAACAATGATTGAATCCACTGCACCATCTCAGCTCAACTGGGACTAATTATGTGTACCTTACCCTAACTCAGTGTGTGCACTCAAGTCAAGTTGCAACTGACCTAAACTCAATTTTTGTAAAGTGTTTGTTGTTTTGGTTAAGTAAAGCAACCGGGCATTGACACTAACTGCATTTACATAATATTAAAATAGCCATTACCGTAAAACTATCGGCTTAGTAATTTAAATAATAAGATTGCAGTTCCCTATACTTACATTTAATAACAATACATGTAAAGTCATTTAATCGGTCGATTATAGTCAAGTCTCCTACTATTAAGAATAGATATATATTCCTAGGGTTTGACTATACACGCCCTCCTCAGCTTGCGTTATGGACAGCACTGGTCGCTCCCCATGCATGAGAGTGTCTGCTCTTCGTATAAGTGACTCCGCCTCAGAATCTTCCCATGTTATCATCGTGTATTCAGATTGCTTCGACATTTTTAATACTGCCTCACGTTTGGTAGTAACGGTGTTTGCATATTTTAGGAATCGAGTCTCTCTGATATTCTCTGCTATAGGTGTCATCTCTCACAATTCGTTCATCTTTTGTGAGAAAATTTCAAAGTATTTCTCGTATAAGCGAATGCCTTTTATTGCTATTAGGAGCGTCATTTGCGCATCGGCTTTGCATGTGTGGGCTAGATCTGCTCTCATCTGCGTATTCAGATAAAAGAACGTAAAAACCTTCCGTAGGCTGCGCGTATTCGCTACATCTTTATAGAAAAAGCTGATGTTATCTACTACTTCCTGCTCTGATATGTCGCCAGGATCATTTTTTCCAATGCACATCATAGTGATGATCTCCACTCTTTTTGTTACATCGTAGTAGCAATACTTTTGTTCCCACATATCAGTCCATACAATATCGTTAACTCCTGAAAACAGCATAACTGCCCATGGCTGGCGTTTCTCTATTTCATCCCTCAGTTCTTGGAGTTGGATGTGTATTGCTCTTCCCCTTGTATATAGCTGATCTGGGGTGATGTTTCCTTCTATGTAAATGCGTTCTTTATTGTCATTATCTAGCAATATCTTTTTCATTTTCTTGTAGTCCTCCCATTCTGTCATCTCTACGGCTTTACGTTGTGAGTTCACGTATGATTTGTATTTATGTAGAAATGCTTTTGCTGGTCGTACCTCTTTTGGGAGTCTCCATCTTGGCAGTACCATAGGTATTGCAATCGTTTTTGGCGGCGTACATAGTAAGATCTTTGTATCAACGAGTCTCTCAATTTCATCATAGGTGCCCGTTGTATTAGATGCCGTTGCTAAACCAATGGTGGTGGGGTAGTTCATTTTCGCTTCTGGGATTGTCTCCCAAAATGATTGCATTAATCCTTGTTTGCTTAATTTCATTCGTATTCGTTCTTGTATGTCAATTTTTGATGTGATCCATTCAACGTCAACTGCAATCTGGTTGAATGGCTTCAACAGTTCTTCTAGCTCTGTGCACATGAATGCTTCAGTGAACATTAGCTTCATCATTGCGACCGTTTGTTGTTCCCTTATCCTCTGGTAGTTCCTTTCTGCTATCTACTTCTTTTCCTTTGTTACTTTTATTTCTACCAGGAATTGTTCATTGTCAGTGTTGATCCATTCGATCGTGCTATCTTGGCTCATGTCTCCCCACTTTTTAATATTTATTCTATCAATCAATGTTTGTGTCTTTGGGGATAGTAATAGTTGCGATGAAGTTAGTAGTTGTTCCTCCTTAATGATTTCCTGTTGTGATTTTGTCACCATTTCGCATATTTCTACTGGTGTCGTTATTCCACCTTTCTTTAGCATTTTGGCTCTCTTGATTATTTTCGTGAATGTGCATCACAGGCTGTTTCTGGCATAACATTTCATGTTTTCATCTATCACTTGTTGCACGTTCTTCTGTTTCACTAGTTGTATTATGTCCTTTGTGTTGACTAATCTGCATTTGATTATCTTCTTCGTAGTTATCCACGGTTGGTTCTGCAGTTGTTTTCATCGTGTTTCTGATGTTGCACCCCACATGTACTTTTGCATGGGTTCTTCAAATATCTGTAACTCACTCAGGCATGTCCCTGTGATGTTGGCCAGTTCTACTATCGACACTCTTCCTGTTGGGTGATGCTTTGTTATCAGCCTACTTATTAGTTTCTCCATTGTCTGCATCAGTTTCTCGTTTTTGTTTGGGGATTCGATTTTTTCAACGTGTCCTTTCAGTATCCAGTTTTTTGTCTGCGTATTCATCGGTGATAACGCGATCTCGAACTTTTTTGCCTTTGTGAGTTTTATTCTTTGGTTCCTTGTTATGGGTAACCTGAGATCTTTCTCTTCTGTGAGCCATATTGCTAGGAGCCATGCAGATGTTCTGTATCTAATTTCTGGCGTGTTCTTTTCCTCTAATATGAGTTTACGAAAATCCTTTTTTGTATTCAGCTCATATGCTCGATTGATTTCTGCCAATACCATCTCTACTGTTTTGTGGTATTTGCGTGCTGGTGCCTCTATTCTGATCTCGGGCCATGATTCATCTATTTTCTTCTGCAATTTCATGTTTGCCCAAACGTTCTGAATTTCTTCCAAATGCTCCTGGCGTTGAGTCATGCTGCATTTGATGAATAATGTCATGGCTTTTTCTAGTCCTTCATTTTGTTGTAGCATTTCTGCTGTTTTTGTTTGTTGGAAAAGATCTATTGCTATACTATTATCTATCATGATTCCGTATATCTGCGCCCAATAGTCAATTTGTAAGTCAAAACGAATTATCTCAGAGATCGTGAACTCTTTCTTCTCCCATGGGAAAAAATTTTCTGTTCATAATACCATATCTTTTAGATATTTCGGTAATTCCTCCAGATTTTCTCTCATTACTATGACGACTATTCTTATCTGTTGTACTCTCGCCATTCGTACTGTTTGATCAATTTGTTTTTGTAGATGCTTGGTGTATTCTTTTTCTCTTAACACGTGTATGATTGTTAAGTTTTCTTGATCTAGATTTATCTCCGGAATCTTAGCTATCTGTTCTTTGTATGCCATCAGTGCTTGAGCCATTTCCAATGTGAAATCTTCGTTGAATGTCATGTGGATCATGCTTCTCATGTATGGCCTATCAATTGTTTTGTTTAACTCCTGAGGATAGCTTATTAGTACCTTAACTTTGGGCCGATTGTCCGCGTCTAGTAGGATTGGCAGATTGCTCCCTTCCATTTTGGCGGTTTTCCTTATCAATGTTTTGGTTTCCAGAGATAGTTTCTCGAACACATTATGCTGCATTTTTGTGGTTGCCATAAAGTAGGGGTGCAACATTTCCCCATCAATTTTAGACATTCGCTTCTCTCTTTTTCTAGATCTTACTGTACGCTCTGATGTTGTTTCTGAGGAGGCGTCTATTTGCCTCATCAGTAAAGATAATCTGCTGGTGCTTCGTTCGCAGTCCATAGGCCCTTGAGTTGGCTATCAGTTACAACCTGCGGTACTTGACCAGCCATGGTTCTGGTGGAGATACCTTCAGCCTTGAATCGCTTCCGGATCTCCATGGTTCTTCCACCACTCACACCTTCCCCTGGAACTCCAGCTGTTTCACCGCCCTCGAATTGGCGAAGTGATCCCCCGGAAGGAAAGTTAAGCTGCGAAGAGGCCAATTGTCCGTTTGTATCTCTGCCCTTGAATCGGCCTTGAGTACTACTAGGACGCCTCTTTACTCTGTGTTGTTTATTGACCATCTCGTCATTCTCGTCCCTTCTGCCCTCGAATTGACATCCGGTTTGAGAACTCCTGCGCACTCGCCTCCTCGTGTTTGTGGTCGGGATTCCCTCAGTCAGTTGATTCCCCTTCACTCGCTTCCTGAGTGGCTGATGCATCCTTCTCTAGTTTCCTAAATGCAGTTATTATATCTATATCCCATATTTCAGGGTTATATATAGTTTTATTTCTTGCAGCACTCTGTGGTTGCACTCTCCTTTCCAATTGCTCATTTCCAATGTCTGCTGTGAATTCTTCCTCAAATTCCTCCTCCAGCAGGCTATCTAAATCACACATGTCGTACATAACCTCTTTGCCATTAATTCGGCTTAATTTAAATTCGGCACTTCCATCTATCTTCGTTTCTTCAATGTCTGCCATTGCTCTTTTTAAATTTTGGAAGTGCAGTAGTCTGCTGTTATCTAGCATGTATTCATTATTTGGCAATTCTTGCGTTATTGTATGTGGTCCAGACCAAACTGTTTTTAATTTGCAAACCTGATTCATGTCTGTTAGTTTCATTGGTGTGAATGCGTAGACTTTATTGCCTACTTTGTGTGCATGCCCGTAAATTTTTTCATTTTAGTTTTGCTGTTGTCTCACTGCTGATTTCTTCATGTTGTGGCATATTGTTTCGTGAATTGCTGAAATCTGTTTGTGTAATTGGTTTACATATTTGTTGTTCAAAATTGCATTGATAGTGGTGTAGCTGCCTCTCAGTCAAACATTGTCTTAAATGGGGTGATTCCTGTTGTTGAGTGTACCAACATGTTGTAGAAATATTCTATCATCTCGATCACCTCTCCCCATTTATTTCCACAGATCCTTGTTGTTGTTATTCTTATTAATTTTATCAGAGTTCTGTTTAATCTTTCCACAGCACTGTTCGCCTGCGGGTGGTATGCTGTAGTTCTTTTGCTCACTATCTCTAGCATTCTAGCCATTTCCTGGAATTATCCGCTCTCAAATTGTGGTCCCTTATCCAATATAATCGTTTCCATTGGCCTGAATCGCAGTATCCACTCTTTCATTACTATTTCTGCTGTGGTCTCCGCAGTTGTGTTCTTCATTGGGATCATCCTCGCATATTTCGTAAAGTTATAACCATTACTAATAGGAATTGATACCACTCATTGTCTTTTGATAGTTGTCCCAAGTCGATGTGGACTATTTCATTCGGTTGTGTGGCTATTATCTTTTCCAGCAGTGCTCTCTGTGTTGGGAATCGTTGACTGTTATGTAACAAACATGTTGTGCATTTGTTAATGATGTCTTCAATTACTTTTCTTACTGCTGTTGTTATAAATCGCCCATTGAACGTTTTCTCTGTTGGTGTTATTCTGAGGTGGCCTTTTTCATGTATCTGCTGTATGAGATCTTTTTTGAAATATTCTGGTATCACAATCTGATTGTTTTGTCCTTCAACGTACAGTAACCCATTTTGGTTTGTTTTCCACTTGTAGTGTTTGAAGTAACTTGCTGTTAGTTTTGATAGTGTCACTCGGGGTTCTTTCAGTATCCTTATTATCTCATTAAGGATTAAATCATCCTGTTGTTTTTCTATGATCTCCTTTTCAGAGATTTCCTCTTTTATTATAATTGGTAGTACCGTCTGACCTTTCTTGTCTACATTGATCTCTGGTAGCTCATCATATTGTTTATGTGGTAGAAACTGGAATTGCTGCTTTTCTCCATCTGTCTTTTCCGCATCTCTTTGGTACTCTGGTAATGACGTCCAAAAGTCTACGTTGCTGTGTAAGGTGCCCTTTCGATGCTCTATTGTGAATGTGAATTCGTTAAGATATTCTATCCATCGGGATACGATGCCTGATTTATCTCCCGAGAACTTTTTTAGCCATGCGAGGCCGCTGTTGTTGGTGCATACTCGGAACTCTTTCCCGATTAAAAAATGTCTGAACTTCCTGATACTCTCAACTAGGGCTAACATTTCCACTTTGGTTGAGCCATAATTCTCATCGCTTGTTCGTAGTTTATGGCTGAAAAATTGTATTGGTACCTCTTTCCCATTTTTCATCTGTCCTAGCATTGCTCCTATGGCGACCTTGCTTGCATCACAGTCTAATATGAATGGTTCGTTATAGTCTGGTGTATTGAGTGATGGCAATTTTGCTAGTTCTTCCTTGATGTTATCCAGTTCCTCCTGCTCCTGCCATGTCCATATGAATGGTACCAATTTTCTCATGAGTTTCGTCATCTTCGCGGTTTTCCCTGCGATGTTGGGGATGAATGTGCTGTAATAGTTAAAGAAACCCATTATTCTTTGGATGTCCTTCTTGTTATTTGGTTTCTCTATTTTTCGTATCATTTCTCTTGCATTGTCTTTCATTGATATCCTCCCTTTTTCTATTGTTCTTCCTAAGAAGATGATTTTCTCCTTCAGGATTTCGCATTTGTTGCCATTTATTCAGAGTCCTGCTTTCCCTAGGATTGTTAGCGTTCTATCCAGTTTCTCTATATGCTCTTGTATTGTATCACTTGTTATGATTATATCATCTATGTATGCATTGATACCATCCTCCATTCTATGCTTTTTGTTTTTCAGGACTTTTGTTATATACCTTTGAAATGTTGCCGGCGCGTTGCATAGTCCGAACGCCATGTAGATCCACTCGTATAACCCGTATGGTGTTATGAATGCTGTTTTCTCAATATCGTCTTCCTCCATTTGCACTTGCCAATATGCCTTGCACAAGTCTAATGTTGTAAAGTATTTGTGCTTGCTTGCTTCATATAACATGTCCTCTATCCTTGGCAGAGGGTAGGAATCTTTCTTCGTCACTTCGTTCAACTTCAGAAAATCTATACATAGCCGGTATTTTTCTCCCTGCTTCACGAACACTGTTGGTGCTGCGTAGGGGCTCTTGCTTGGTCGTATGATATTATTGTCTATCAGTTCTTCGAGTATGTGGTTGTATTCATCTTTCATTTGTTCGGGCACTCTTCTACAGGGAAGTTTTATCAGTTTATCTGTGGTTGTTACGACCTTGTGTTTCTCCCCTATTGCCTGCCCTATGCTTATTTCTCCATAATTAAATATCAGTTTATGTTTTTCTAGCATCACTCTTAGCTGTTGCATTTTGTTTTCGTTCAGGTGCTGGTAGTTTTCACTTTCGATGTCTGGGATTTTGTAGTCGTCATTGAATGCCTTCGTCCCAATGCCCTTGAATCGGCCCCTGGGAGTACTCGTGACTTGGATGGTGTTCGTCCACTCGCCCTTGAATCAGCCATGTGGAGTACTTTGCGCTTCCACTTGTAAGTCCTCGAATCAACCGTACAAGTTGTCGGCTCCATCTTCGTCTTCCAATGCATTCCAAATCAGTCTAATGCTCGATTTCACATATTTTCCAAATATCCTAATGTGTGATTTCTTCAGGTTTACATTCTGATTTGTTGGGTTGAGAATTGGAATTTTTCCCTTTCGACTTTTTACTGCGCATATGCTTGATGACATTGACACCCTTTTTGTGTTTATTCCCTTATTTTCATACATTTTCCATTGATGTGGCTGCAAATGTATGTCCTCTTGTAATTCAAATGTGATCATTTTATATCTGCCCTGTTCTTCTTCTATCTCGATCTCTTCCTCTTTGACTTTGATAGTTCTATCTGCATAATTAATAACACACTTGTTTTTTATGAGGAAGTCGTCTCCCAAAATTATTTCATATGGTAGCATGTTGTTGTGCATATCCACTACTACCAATGATTGCTCAAACGTCGTGTTTGCCACTCTTAACTGCACTGCTTCCATTATTCCTTTCGTATCGATATATTCACCAGATGCGTTTATGAGTCTTTTGTTACACTTGGTGAGATCCTCTCTTGTAAAACCTAGCTTTGTTGCGCAGTCGTCCATGATTATTGAAGTTTCTGCTACCGTGTCAATGGTTGCTTTTATCATTATTCCATTAACCAATATTGTCATCGTGTTTACTGTGTCCATGTTTGCCATAATCATTATTGCTGCGCGGTTTTTGGGAGTCGGCGCTCCTTCTAGTTTTCCGATTCTTCTTCCATTTGGGGTTCTTCGTTTAGTTCTCCCTCTGATTCTATTAAATCTTCGTCATCAAAGTACCCTTGTTCTTCTCCAATCATATTTATTTGTTTGTGGCACTCATCTCTTTTGTGTCCTTTCTTCCCACAATTATAACATTTCACATCTTTTTAGCAGACCTTCTTTGTTTTTCTGTCTCTGGTTTTTATTCTTATCGTTTTTTCCTGCTTGTCTGTTTTGTACGTCTTCATTGTGTTCTTTGGCTTCATGTTGCACCTCCACATCGGGGTTTCTCTGTGCCATGCTGCTTTTTCATTTATCCTCGCATTATTCTCAATAGTGGCTTGTATGTCTACTGCCTTCCTAATCATCTTCCCCAATTTATTGTCTACATCACACTTGATTTCAAATTGTGCTCTTATGTTGTCAGGTATCCCTTTACAAATATGCGAGAAGAGGTCATATTTTGAATATCGGTTTTCTCTTGAGCTTAATGTAACCAACCTTTCGACCTGTTGTATGTAATTGCGGATGTCATCTGTCTTCTTCATCTTCATTCCATTTAAAATTATCCTATATTGGTTTTTGAAACTTTTGTTTCTGTAGTATTCTATGAAATCATGGAATCACCAATTAGTAGTTCGCAATCTGTTTTTGTTTCTGGATCTAACAGCAGGTAATGCTGCACTGCCACTCCCGTCAAGTATAGGGGGAATCTCGCCACTGCTGAATGTTGCCTCACCTTTCTCTCTGCCATCATTAGCTCAAACATTTGGAGCCATTCCCCAAAGGTTGGATTGTACCCACCTACTCTGCCATTAAATTTTGGTAGTGTGGCTTTACAAGGGATCATGTTGTTTCCCACTTCTTGATTCAGTATTGAGTTGCTGTATTTGGGTTTCATATGTTTTGTTGTCCCTTCTTCTTTTCGTAGCTGTGATCTCTTCTATAAATTTCTTTTTCTCCACCTTGTTCTCGTCATCTGAGGAATCTCCTTCTGATAAGTGATTGTTGAGTGGTGAAGCTTGTAATTCACATTCTTTTCTGCCTATGAACTGAAAGTTGTGGGAATGTATTTTGTCTTGTTGTTCTTCTTTGTTCAATTGCAGTAGTCTCAGTTTGTCTTTTAGATGAGCTATTTCTTCTTGCCTCAATTCTCTATCTCTGGTTAGTCGTTTGTTTTCTCCTAACAATAATAAGTGCTGTTTCATGACTGGCACAAGACCCTTATCTCTCTCGTGTTGGAATCCAGCACTACTCAACACAACTTGCTTAGCTGAACATTTTATTAAATATCAAACCAGATAAATGAAGAATGAAAATAAAATAAACTCTGAAGAATTTATTGTTCATCAATTTTCCTCTAAATTCTCAGCTATTTATAAAAAAGTTTTCAGTACCTGCTGATTTTGAAATTTGAATTATTCTTCTGCCAATATGGCTGTTCTTACGTAAGCGTAATTTTGCTTGTTACAATTTGTCAAAAATTACTTAATCAGCTCCAGTAATTTTCTTAGAATGTACAATATTGTGACTTAGTTGCATCTTACAAAATGAATAGGATAATTAACTAAATTTTTACAATCATAATTCTGATCACTATTAATCATTCGACGTTAATCTCTGTTTGCAGCTTATTCCTTTTGGATGATGCTACACAATGTTTAATCATGCAACAAGGAATATAATTGACAGAAGCAAAACTCATTTCAATGTGTTGATATTCAAACACAAAGTGGAGAAACGTTTTGCTAAATGTAAACACTATAGTTGCTTGAAATTGATGCACAGTTTCAAAAACAAGATAGAAATATACGCCAAAGCATATGAAATATGCCATTGATAAATCAATAAAAATTGAAATGTCTGATATACATAACAAAGGCAAGTTCATTTTCACCAATATCCAAATAATAAAATGGAATAAATATTTGCCATGCTTAGGAATTGTATATGAGCTTATCAGCTGTTTTTCATCCAGACCAAGTTGTTATGCAGAACTTCACCACATCTAGGGAAATTTCACAGAAGTATCACCATTTATTTTTTGTAGTTGACATGGGAAATCACAATGCATAAACTTGTTATCCAGATTATTCAGTACATTGTAAGCAAATGTATCAATAATAGTAATGCATTAATTCATTCTTCCAAAGTTACCCATGTTTCCATATTGAATTAACCATTTTAAATGCATAAAATGTTTGAAATAGGTAAATAAAGCTAGTTAATGACGTATTTTTCAGATTCAAAAAATCCAAGTGTGTGGTAATTAGAAGACAAGTCACTAAAAATTTTGAAATACAAACGTTATTTAAGTAAGCTGATGTATCCTTAATAGTAATACATTAGTTCACCCATGCAAAATTACATGTACACCCAAAACACTGTTCATTTCTACACAACAAATTAAGAGATTCAATAAACATTAGACGAAATATTTATTGCTGAAAAATCTTTATCCCAACAGATAGCGCTCAAAAATGCTTATTATAGCCTATCTTAATACATTAGGAAAATTTCTTCTAAAGTAGGCAAAATTTTCAAAAATAATAGTGATAATATGAATGCTAATGTCCTTAAGATTCCACAGAATTGTTAAAGTACTCATTTACTTTGCTCTGTAATGATCTCTTAATGGGCATCTGCCTGAAGCAGATCTCCACATCCAGTTTCACCATTCCATCCATTGATTGAGTGCCACTTCTCAGCTCAATTGATACAGTTTATGTGTACCCTACTTTAGCTCAGTGCTTAAACGTAAACTCTATTTTGTAAAAGTGTTTCATCTATTCACAACCTGACTTGTTACTAGTTGCTCGTTAAATATTACATGTAGCCATTACAGAAAATATATTGGCTTTAAATATATTTAGTTTGAAAAACTTC
>CABFPE010000436.1:27016-48776 GCA_900660155.1 Hofstenia miamia
GATTTTAAATTTCAAATGATTCGTCTGCCAATATGGCTGTTCCTACATAAGCATTATTTTGCTCAATTTAATTTGTCAATTGTTTCTTGATCTGCTAACAAGTTTTCTTAATTTGAACAATATTAAAGCTTAGTTGCATCTTACAAAAATAACTAAGATCAATAACTAAATTTTACAATCAATTAATCAATTAATGTTAATCATTCGACGTTGTTCTTTTACTAGCAGCTTAGTTGCTTTTTGGATGATGCTACAGTATTTCATTAGGTTGAGTCGTGATGATTTCCTCTAGCGGCACTCTTTGTGTTGGAAAGTGTTGTTTATTATTGAGGAGGCATGTCATGCACTTATTAATGATGTCCTCAATAACTTTCCTCATGGCTGTCATTATGAATCATGCATTGAACGTCTTCTCTGTCTGTGTAATTCCCAAGTGACCTTTCTCATGTATTTTTCGTATTAATTCTCTTTTAAAGTAGTCAGGGATCACAATCTGGTTATTACCAGCTTCAATGTATAATAGCCCATTCCTTTTGATTTTCCATTTATAGTGTTCATAATATCCTGCCGTTATTTTGGATAGTATAGTCTGAGGTTCCCTGATCTTCATTATGATTTCACTGAGGATTTTGTCATCCCTTTGCTTGTCTACTATTTCTTGTTCAGATATCTTTTCCCTCATCAATATCATTAGTACTGCTTGACCTTTTTTGTCCACGTTTATCTCTAGCAGTCCTTTGTAATCGGTGTGTGGCCGGAACTGGAATTGCTTCTTCTCTCCATCTGTTTTCACTCCATCTCTCTGGTATTCTGGCAGTGATGTCCAGAAAACGTGTTGTTATGCAATGTGCCTTTCCTATGTTTGATAGTAAATGTGAACTTGTTTAGGTATTCAATCCACCATGACACTATTCCAGACTTATCCCCTGAGAACTTCTTTAGCCAGGCCAATCTGCTATTGTCTGTTTGTACTCTGAATTCTCTGCCAATGAGGAAGTGTCAAAATTTCTTAATACTCTCAATCAATGTGAGCATCTCTACCTTAGTAGAGCCGTAGTTCTCTTTGCCTGCTCTCAGCTTGTGGCTGAAAAACTGAATGGGTACTTTTTTTGGTTCTTTATTTGTCCCAGCATTGCTCTGATTGCCACTTTGCTCGCGTCGCAATCTAGTATGAATTTTTTGTTTTAATCTGGTGTGTTGAGGGAGGGTAATTTCGCCAGTTCTTCTTTGATGTTGTCCAGTTCCTCCTGCTCCTGCCAAATCCATATGAATGGCACCAATTTCCTCATCAATCTGGTCATCTTCACTGTCTTACCAGCTATATTCGGACTAAAAGTTCCATATTAGTTGAAGAATCCCATAATTCTCTGTATATCTTTTTTATTGTTCAGTTTTTCTATCTTTCAGATCATTTCTCTAGCATTGTCCTTCATGCATATTCTGCCCTTTTCTATCATTCTTCCGAGGAACACTATTTTCTCTTTGAGAATGTCACACTTATTTCCATTAATATGAAGTCCCACATTTTCTAGGATTGTTAACGTTCTTTCCAATTTTTCCAGGTGTTCTTGAGTGTGGCGCATGTGCTATTGTCTTTTTGTACTCTGAATTCTCTGCCAATGAGGAAGTGTCAAAATTTCTTAATACTCTTCATCATTATGTTCATCTGTACATTGCTAGTGCAGTACAGTGCTCTGAACTCCATGTAAATCCATTCATATAGCCTATATGGAGTTATAAATGCTGTCTTCTCAATGTCGTCCTCTTCCATCTTTGCTCGCGTCGCAATCTAGTATGAATTTTTTGTTTTAATCTGGTGTGTTGAGGGAGGGTAATTTCGCCAGTTCTTCTTTGATGTTGTCCAGTTCCTCCTGCTCCTGCCAAGTTCATATGAATGGCACCGATTTCCTCATCAATTTGGTCATCTTTGCCGTCTTACCAGCTATATTCGGACTAAAAGTTCCATATTAGTTGAAGAATCCCATAATTCTCTGTATATCTTTTTTATTGTTCAGTTTTTCTATCTTTCAGATCATTTCTCTAGCATTGTCCTTCATGCATATTCTGCCCTTTTCTATCATTCTTCCGAGGAACACTATTTTCTCTTTGAGAATGTCACACTTATTTCCATTAATATGAAGTCCCACATTTTCTAGGATTGTTAACGTTCTTTCCAATTTTTCCAGGTGTTTTTGGACTGTGTTGCTTGTGACTATGATGTCATCTATGTAGGCGTCAACCCCCTCTTCCATTCTATGTGTCTTATTTTTTAGTACCTTCATTATGTTCCTCTGAAAAGTTGCTGGTGCATTACAGAGTCTGAACGCCATGTATATCCATTCATATAGCCTATATGGAGTTATAAATGCTGTCTTCTCAATGTCGTCCTCTTCCATCTTTACTTGCCTGTAGGCCTTGCATAAATCCAATTTTGTAAAGTATTTGTGTTTACTGGCTTTGTAGAGCATGTCCTCTATTTGCGGTAAGGGGTATGAGTCCTTTTTCGTCACTTCATTTAACTTGCAAAAATCAATACATAAGCAGTACTTGTTTCCTTGTTTTATGAACATGTATGGGCTCTCACTTTGCTGAATAATTTTGCTGTCGATTAATTCTTCCAGTATGCCATTGTATTCATCTTTCAGATGCTCAGGCACCCTTCTAACTGGTAGTTTGATTGGTTTGTCTGTTGTTGTGACTATCTTGTGCTTTTCACCTACTGCCTGACCTACGCTTATCTCTCCATAGTTGCATATATGTTTGTGTTTTTCTAGGAGTGTCCTTAGTTGTGTGATCTCCCAATCTTCTATATGTTGGTAGTCTTTGTTATTTATTTTGGGTATACTGTATGTATCTTTTTCTTCTGCTTTCGTCTCAACGCCCTTGAGTACTTGCAACTTTGATGGTGTTCATCCACTCACCCTTAAGTCAGCCATGTGGAGTACTATCCACTTTCCTTTGGAAGTCCTTGAATCGACCGTGCAAATTACTCACTCCATCGTCATCTTTGATTGCCTTCCAGATGAGTCTGATGTTAGTTTTGATGTATTTTCCGTATATTCTTTTCTGAGACATTTCAGATTAGCATTCTGGTTCGTAGCATTGAGAATTGGTATCGTTCCCTTTCCATGTTTACAATGCAGACACTAGACAGCATTGATACTCATTTGGTGTTGATGCCTTTGTTGTTGTACAGCATTATGTCAGCTGTTATAGTGTCCTCCATCTCGAATGTGTGCATTTTCCATTTATGCAGCTGTAGGTGGATGTCTTCTTGCAGTTGAAATGTAATTTTTTTCTGCTTCTCTTGTTCTTCTTCAATCTCCATCTCTTCTTATTAGCATAATTAATAATACATCCATTTTTTGTCAAAAAGTCATTTCCTAGTATGACTTCGTATGGCAGCAAATTATTGTGTGTGTCCACCACCACCAAAGGTTGTTTGAATGTTGTGTTCACGATCCTCATTTGTGCTACATTTATCATTCATTTCATATCAATATAATCCCTGATGCATTGATTAGTCTCTTATTGCAACTATTCATGTGTTCTTGTTTGAATCCCAACTTTGTAGTGAATTCATTGGTATTTATGGATGTTGCTGCTCCAGTGTCAATTTTTGCTTTTGTCATTACTCCATTAATAGCTATCACTATCGTATTCATCATATCAAGGTTTGTCAGGATCATTATTGATGCATGGTTGTCATGAGTCAGTGCTCTACTGAGTTTTCTGACTCCTCGTCAGTTGGCAATGCTTCATTGATTTCATCTTCTGTTTGTAGTACATCCTCTTCATCATAGTAAGCATCTTTGTCCCTGATTACGTTTATTTGTTTTGTGCAGTCTGGTTTTTTATGTCCCTTCTGTCTGCAACCATAGCATTTGACATCTTTCTCTTTTACTTTCCTCATCTTACCATCTTTTCCTTTCACCTTTATTATATTTTCTTGTTTCATTTCAGTATAAGCTTTGTTGGGGATCTGCAGTTTGAGATTGTTTCTCGAAGTTGGTCCCTCTCTATGCCATGCAGCTTTCTCATATATCCAGGCATTGTTTTCAATAGTTGCTTGTGTGTTGACTGCCTTTCTAATCATTCTTTCCAACTTATTGTCAACATCACATTTGATTTCGAACTGCATTCTGATGCTTTCAGGCATCCCCTTGCAAATGTGTGAGAACAAGTCGTATTTTGAATAGCTGTTTTCTCTTGAACTGAGCATTAGCAGTCATTTGACTTGTTGCATGTAATTTTGAATGTCATTGGTTTTCTTCATTTTCATTGTGTTCAGAATGATTTAGTATTGATTTTTGAAACTCTCATTCTCATAGTAGTTCATAAAATCTCTGATTAGTAGTTGATAGTTTCTTTTTGTTTCTGCATCCAGAAGCAGGTAGTGTTGGGAAGCTGCCTCTGTTAGATATAGTGGGAGTCTTGCCACTGCTGCCATTGTCAATTCAAACATTTGTAGCCATTCAGCAAATGTGGGATTGTAACCATCTACCCTTCCATTGAATTCGGGTAGTGTTGCTTTACAAGGTATTGTGTTGGTGGCTGTTGATTGCAGTAAAATTGAGTCCTCGTATTTCGTTTTCCTGTGATTTCTTATGGTATCCTCTTCTTGCAGTTGTGTGGTCACTGCTTTTGTGATTTCATTTATAATTTTCTGTTTCTTGAAGTCTGAATCTTCGTCTGATTCTTTGTATGTTACCTCTTTGCAGGTCAGTATATGTGGTGCCTGCAATTTGCTTTCTTTTCTGGAGTGAAATTCGATTTCATGGGTTTGCATGCTGCTCCTGTTTTCTTCTTCTGTTAGTTGTAACAATCTTAATTTATCTTTCAACTGTTCTAGTTCTCCCGCCTGTAGGTTATTGTCTTTGATTAATTGCCTGTTTGTCCTCTCCAACTCTTGATTTCTCTTTTGCCATTGTTGGTTTTGTTCTAGAAACCTTTTATTGGATTCTGATAGTTGGTGGGTACGAGTTTTGCTCTGATTTTGGAATAATTGGCTTTGTTCATCTAGCCGCATTTCCATGTTTAATCTGATCTCAGTCAATATTGTTTTGCTTTGTCATTCCATCTCCTTGACTTTCTTAGTCAATTGTTCTATTTGCTGTTTTAAAAGTTCTTTGTTTTCCTGGCTCTTTCTTAGCATATCCATTATATCCGGTGGGTTTGTATCTGGGGGGTTTGTTTCTGGGGGTGAGCTAATGGATTGTAATTCTGTATCTGTAGCTGAATTCTCACCAAAATATGGCAATGATCATATAGTTCTGGGAGTTACTGCCTTAATTGCAGTTTTCTTCACACTTCTATTTTTTCCTTTTGTCAATTTTCCTTTCTGGTTTGTAGTGGTCTTTCATCCTCTTGATCTCGATTCTGGGATCCCAGTGAAGTGCTTTTGTTCAGTTTCAGGTATCTCTCTCTATTAACTGATTGTTTGTTTGTGTAACTGTTTGCTGCTTTTTGTACTTTCACTCGTAGCTTTTATTGTCATTTTGTGGGTAGTTCCACTGAATGTTTCTTCTTTAGAATTGCTGTTCTTGGCTGTCACAGTCACCATGTAATATCCTCTACCAGGCATTATCACTGTTTATCTACTGTTACTGTATAACATTAGTCGTGTTTCTGTGGGTAAGGATTTACTTGTTACATACTGCTAGACTTGTTGCTTCCATTAACTTATGTAACCTGGAATTAACCATTCACTTTTTAGGTGATGAAGCCATGTGGTAACCTCTGTAATGATCTCCTAATGGGCATCTGCCCAAAACAGATATCCACATCCAGTTTCACCATTCCATCTGTTGGTTGAATGCCACTTCTCAGCTCAATTGATACAGTTTATGTGTACCCTACTTTAGCCCAGTGCTTACTCAAGACATGACACAATTCAACTTAAACTCTATTTTGTAAACGTGTTTCATCTATTCACAACCTGACTTGTTACTAGTTGCTCGTTAAATATTACATGTAGCCATTACTGAAATATATTGGCTTATTTAAATATATCTTGTTCAAACAACTTCCTAACCTACATTTATAATTTACTACATATATGGTCACTTTATTGGTCATTTATGGGTCATTAATTTGGATCTAAAATAGTATTAATATATTTCCTAAGTTTCAGTCATCCAACTGTTTGCTGACAATCAATTATTTTAATACATGTAGAAATGAAATGCCAGTGAGCTAATTGAGAGAAAACCCCTATACCTAACTTATGTGCACTTTCGTGATCTGGCACAGAGACCCTAGAATTATTCCTTGTGATGGATCCAGACCACTACTAAACACTGCTTGATTAGCTTGACATCATATTAAATAAGCAAACTGTTAATATGAAACAAAATAAGAATTCCAAGTAAAATTCTTTATCAAATTCTTACAATGGTTTTTAATCTATTTATAGTAAATCCAGAAGAAGTACCTGTCAATTCAAATTTAAACTTCTGCCAAGATGGCGGCTGAAAATAATGAAAGTGTCATTTAGTCTAAAAGTATTTTTATCAACAAATACAAATATCTCTTTTTTGACACATATTCTTTCTTAGTTGCATAATACAAATAAATCTTAAATAACTCTAGCTGATTTGATTACAATATTTTTAATCATCTTTTTTTGATCTTAATCTCTTCTGCTCAACGTTTTGCAGCTTATTTGAGATTTATGTGGATGATGCTACATTAGTCACATTTGTTAAGATTGATTAACAGGTGGTAATTGATGAGACATAACCCATTGTTAATTCATGAATAATATAGGAGGGGGCATGGCTACAGAGTGCAGTTATTTGCACATTATATAATCAATCTATGAATAATTTAGAATTTACATGCATACATGTTGGAGGATACTAGTGAGATCACACATATAATTTTTCAGAAAAGTGCAATTGCCTTTATCATGTAAGTTTTGAAATCACACATCTGTAATGTTAAGTCATCTTTATGCATAGCACATGTTTTACTTTTTCTGAAAACTAGTTTGTTTTGATCATATATTACACATGTAATGAAATATCTCTCATTTNTTGAATGCCACTTCTCAGCTCAATTGATACAGTTTATGTGTACCCTACTTTAGCCCAGTGCTTACTCAAGACATGACACAATTCAACTTAAACTCTATTTTGTAAACGTGTTTCATCTATTCACAACCTGACTTGTTACTAGTTGCTCGTTAAATATTACATGTAGCCATTACTGNTTTGTCGATCGCGGACGATAGTAATGGTAAGAAATACATTATTTAGATATGTTCTAGACATTGTCAAGCTTACATCAATGACTTTTTTATCATATCATAAGTACAAAAATCGATTTTCGATGAGAAAAAAAAAACGGGTGTTTGAAAAGTTTCTAATCGATATCGTGCTATCAGCGGTCCCGCATTTCCCCTTAATGGGCATCTGCCCAAGTGGATCTCCACATCCAGTTTCACCATCTGGATTTGAATATTACCAAAACAAATGGAATTTTACAAGGGAAAAACAGCAGCATATTTGAAAAAACAATGTGTGACCTTTTGCATGTAATGTATTGATTCTAGAGATATTATCATGTTCTGCTATAGTCAGGGAACTTAAGTCAGTTTCAGAAGAACCTTGTTATTTAAAATACATATAGCTTTATGAGTTGTCCATTGGTGAGCAGTTTACAATTTGCAGTGTGTATTCAACTCATACAAAGTATGGCCCTATGGTAAAAATTAATTTGGAAAAAGAAATTGTCTTTTTCTTCTCAAATGATTTGCACATTGAGCTGATGGATGGTTTAAAATGTTAATTGGACTTAGAGTTCTTTGATGTCAGAATAAACCATTGAAATATTTTGGTTGTAATCCAAGTATTATGCTGAAATTTAGCATGTATATTTATTTTAGAAAGTATAACATTTGGTTGTTACTATAATTCCATCTTGTGTACATGCATAACATATAGTGCAAATATTGCAAAGCATGGTTAATCAAACTTCAATAGAAACTGGAGATATAATCATACCATCCTACAACAGAGAGATATTGATTAATTTTCATGTTAGAGGCCTCAGTGATCAGATGTACCAATGCATTTAATAATAATAATTACATTTCTAACACATAGCATGGCTTTCTATTGTGACAATCATTCACCATGAAAAAAAATGAAATATATACCATTATTAAACACATAAAACCTTGGAGGGTTAAATGAATTACAATGATAGATTGGATATATTTGAGCCACTATGTAAATAGATATAAATTTAATAATTACAATGGGATGTGGGTGTGCATCTGATCATTATATCTAGTAACATGTCAATAATTTGCTAAAACAACAAAAACCTATTAGTTTGCCAACCATTCATTGAAAAAAAGGAAACTACATGGGAAATTTTTATTAATTAAATTATATATTTAATGAAAAATCAGCAAAATTCTCAAGTGAGACAAAAACATTGTTCAATTTTTACATGGATTGTGTGGTAATTTATTTGGCAATATAAATCTTTTTATAATTTCAATATTAAATATCATATTAATGTTGTTTAATTATGGAAATATGCTAGGATTTTATGGAAAGATATATCATAACACAACAACCAATGCATACTATGAATGCATGATATAAGGTGGAAATCATGTTTTAATGGTACAAATAAATATTTTGGAACCTCCATTTCTTGGATGCACACTACTACCCATATTGGATAAATTTCCTTGATGCTGAGATATGCTGTAAAACAAAGCACTGTCATGAAATCCAATGTATAAACCTGTGTCACAATCATATATTGATGGAATAAACATAAAGTTTTGTAGCATTTGTGTAAACTCTATACATTTGTGTTTTTAATTAAGTAAATCTACTGATATTATTTTTCCAAGTTGTAAAATGTAATGCATTGTTCAGTTTTTATGGAGATTGAGTCAAGGATGGTTGAATTTCTCCAATGTGGGTAAGTTATTTTACAATTAAATAATACAATTAAGTGAAAAATGATTTCTTGTACATGTTTAATGTCAATAAAAATTTCCTGGCAAGACTTAATTTGCAAAATGAAAACACTACATATATTATCAATGCAATGTGTAAAGAAACTAAATTACAAAATGAAAAAACAATAGCAAAAACTGAAAAAAGAATTTCTTCCTTCATAGCATTAAAACACCAACTCCTTTACAACTGGTAACAAGTAATTTGATGTTGGGAAGGAATATGTATTGACATTATTGTGATAAATTCATCTTTCCATTAATTAAAGTGTCAGATGCTTTTTTAACAGTAATTTGTTTTTGGTCAAAAGCTATAATTCAAATCTCTCAACAAAGAAATGAATTGCAAGAAAAATAAATTAACAAAATCATTAACTTGAAAAAATAAATTTACCAAAAAATATACAATAAATAATTAGTAAAATAGAATTAATTTTTAAAATAGTGCTGATGTTTTCAAAACTTTTTTGTTTTTTGTTCTATTTTACTTGACATGTTGTAGTAATATGTGGTTTCAGTTTTTAATGATGAATGCATAATTTAAAGCATTTTTCACCCCAAATAATGATGTTTTAACTTTAAAAGATTTTGTTTATTGAATTATCATCTTGACATGCGAGAGATTGAAGGTGCTAATAGTTTTCAGAGTAGTGGATTCAAGTGGATTTTTCATTAAAAATGTTAAAAGGTCAAGTTAACTAACTTTGTTTACCAATTTACCAGTATTTGCATGTTTAAAATGTCAAATGCATCATGGAGTTTACAAATTTAACAATTGGAAATCATATATAATGATGGAAAAATCATCATCAACTACAAATAATGAATGTGTCATTGTATTTATGCATTAAAGTTACAAAGCAGAAAACCATAGTGATGTATGTAGCTATGCAAAAGTCAACATGCAGTTGGTTGTTTTATTAATCATGATGCCTTGTTTGAAATCTAGCGCATTTTTCAAGTTGTGTGAAATGCTTACAACAGTGTTTACTATATTAAAGAACTATTCATTTGTTGGATGATGAAATATACATTATTGCAGTACATCAATCAAGGGAAAATTTTGACTGTCTCCCTCATCATATCCAAATGCATTCAACTGGTACAAATGCAATTTCATAACATTGGCTTTAGAGAAGGAAACCTTACAAATGAATAAATGATGACTTTATTGAATCTCTTAATTTGATGCATAGAAATGAACAGTGTTTTGGGTGTACATGTAATTTTGGATGGGTGAACTAATGTATTAATATTAAGGATACATCAGCTTACTTAAATGATGTTTGTATTTCAAAATTTTTAGTGACTTGTCTTCAAATTACCACACACTTGGATTTTTTGCATCTGAATAATACGTCATTAACTAGCTTTATTTAACTATTTCAAACATTTTATGCATTTAGAATGGTTAATTCAACATGGAAATATGGGTAACTTTGGAGGAATGAATTAATGCATTACTATTATTGATACATTAGCTTAAAATGTACTGAATAATCTGGATAACAAGTTTATGCATTGTGATTTCCCATGTCAACTACAAAAAATAAATGGTGATACTTCTGTGAAATTTCCCTAGATGTGGTGAAGTTCTGCATAACAACTTGGTCTGGACAAAAAACAGCTCATAAGCTCATATACAATTCCTAAGCATGGCAAATATTTATTCCATTTTATTATTTGGATATTGGTGAAAATGAACTTGCCTTTGTTATGTATATCAGACATTTCAATTTTTATTGATTTATCAATGGCATATTTCATATGCTTTGGCATATATTTCTATCTTGTTTTTGAAACTGTGCATCAATTTCAAGCAACTATAGTGTTTACATTTAGCAAAATGTTTCTCCACTTTGTGTTTGAATATCAACACATTGAAATGAGTTTTGCTTCTGTCAATTATATTCCTTGTTGCATGATTAAACATTGTTACAAGAAACATTGCTTAAGAACTTCATCACTCAGAGTTGTTGTGTAATGTATGCTTTTACAATTTATACACAATTGCTAAAGAAATTGTTGTTTTGCACCTCTTGCATATTTGTTTTGATCAATATTTATGTGGTTAGAAACATGCTTTAATGCAAATAACACATCATTTTTCATTTGAAATATTTGGGTTTTCAATCTATGAATTGTTTTCCTTAAAACAGTGTTGTATGTTTAAACATTGTTACAAAAAACATGCCCTAAGTGAAAGTTGTCATCAAAAGTATCAGTTTGCCTAAATTCTAAAAATCAAAAATTCTCACTTAGGTCTGAAAAAATTGTCTAAAAAATCAATTTGCTCATTTTAATTTTGTCAAAAATATTTTGTCACTAGATGGCATCCAATAGAATCACTTATTCATTTCCATGTGGTAAACAGTAATGGGGTGTTATGAGAACTTGAGGGTGTCCTGTAGGGACAGGATTGCCCTGATCTTAACTACTGAAATGACTAAAAAATATACATTCCACATAAATTGTTAAATGTTTTCAAGGTCTGAGTAATTGCTTTATTTCATACAGTGTAAAAGACTGATTGAGTTTCTTTACTGGGTACAAATTGCTGTGGGACAATTTTGATTTAATCTTCTGCCTTGCTTGATTAAGGTTCCTTGATTAAAATATCTTCTGTTGTTGTCTCTCCTAGTAATTCTTGAGACTGTTTTGGTTTTCTGGATTTCTCAAAATTAATGGAAAGTTACTTGGGGCACCTATTTGATTTTAATTGATTATCATTTGTATTAGTGTTAAACATCACTATGATGTTTTTCACTATTATTCTTTAAGTGCAGGAATTCAAGCTTATAATTATTTGTCCCCTCAATTTAGCTTAACATATTAATTGCTCTATAAATTTGCAAGTGTGTAAGTACCTAACAGGAAATTTTTGATTAATTGTTATAAATAACTGAGAAATGTGTAGTGAATGCACAATAGATTTAGTCTCACTTCAATCATGTTTGCTTTTTCTAAATTCTTTATTACTCTAACCATTTTTAGATCTTTGATGGATTATTGCATAGTAATAATTGCTTAAGTTCTGGTGACAATTTGGGAGTTACTCCACTGTGCTCTCCTCCAGTTGGCAGCCCAAATCATGGTACCACATTAAGTTACAGCTACAGTTAGGTATAGGAGAATAACAGGTTTATTTGATCATTTTTAATAAATTACTCTGTGATGATAATATACTGCTGGAGTACATGAATGCATGGCCATTACATGTGGTTTAATTACTTATTTACATAGGCTGAGCAAATAAGAACAATTGAGATCTGGTTTATTTGAGCTAGTAATTAACAACTAGAGACACACAATAAGCACCTTGGCAAGCTTGGATCTATTCATAGATACCATTTTGGCATGATGCCATGTGAATTGGCCACTGTTGGAGAAGAGTCCTTGGTGGAATATTTTCTGTTTCTTTATTGAACTGGCCAACTACCAATGTTCTTTTTTTCTGTTAGAATGTGGGTCACTCTATATGATGGTAGCCTTTGCAACCTTCTGCTTATCAATTGAGTTCCCTAGTACTTCTAGAGTAGTCTGAGCTCATCCATGATTCTACATTAACTCTGTCTACAACTTCTTGTTTTTTGGTGATAGTAGTATTGCAGATTTTTGAGGAGTTGTTCTTCATCCCATATTTTGGTTTCAAACTTTGGTTTAATTTCAATAATATGAGTCAATTTATTATTTCCATCTTCACATAATACTCTATCTGTAGTAACTATCTTGTAAATGTACATGTGGTTTGAATCCTCTACTATTGTGTTATGATGTTTTTCATCCATTCCATCAAATGGAAATTATATATTCATGTTTTATGCATATTGAACATTTTCTATTGATTAGCCTGTGGTGGGCTAACCAGTGTTGTTTCTTGATGGTCTATATTTTGTTTCACTTGTAGCTCAGAAGCAATGGTACTACATGAAGAAATAATAGAACTAGCACTGAAGTCACTGGTACACATTCTTTTATATGTTTTAATTTTTGTGTCTGTGCAGGTGCAAGGCACTGTGTGGTGTACCTAAAGAAGAGTTATCTTTATTAATAATCATTGTTCCTCTGGAACATAGTGACCACATTGGGCCCTGTAGTTATTAGGGACATATTAACAGTTATATATTCTATATCTGAAGGCAAATAAGATGTGGATTGTTTTTCCACATTTTCAGGAACACTTAGTAATCTGTTCCTTTTATCTTATGTTGGTGTCATGGTGGATCAAGCTATTTATTTAGGTTTGTGAGATTGTTAAGCTGTTCTGGTTGGTGATTTGTTACTCTTGTCAGATGTCAGCAAATTGTTGAAGCCAACCATTGACTTAGATATGCAAATCTGGCTGTTTATGCTCTTGTCCACCTCCACTGCTTCAGAGTCAGAAATTGTAGCATCCAACTTGGATGTATCAGGGAACTTCTCCTTTGGTTTTAACCACACTTTGATAAAGTTATCTTTGTAGTAGAGTCAATAACTATTATGTTGCTAGATACATAATAATAATTAATATTTGTGATAATGGAAGTGCAGAAGGGACAATCATATAAGATAAATTAACAAAATATTATATCACAAATTTTATACAAGTTAATAATTTTATGGATTTTATTAGTGATAAAAAGAAGTTAGGGCCTTCATCCTATAATATAAAAACAGTATTATTTATACAGTGTTTCCATTAATTTTTTAATAGATTATTAATTAAAGCTTGTCATTTTTAGGAAAGTTGTGGTTCATTAAATTAATCAAATATTAATTTATTGATATTATAGTTGTTAAATTAATCAATTTGTGCCTGTTCATATGCGTTATATTATAAACAATACTACTAATTTATGCATTTTCACTAATTTAACTTTTTGCTAATATTTACATTTACCTTACATTCCATTAGCATAAACTACATGCATTTGCTGAGGCTACCTAATTTAAAAAATAAATTTTGTTTAGTTAGCATAGTGTAGCATCATCAAAATCAACTAAACTGCTAACATCAAATCATGAAGAGAATAAGATCAAAGAAGAATTATGATAAAATTATACAATCAGTTTAAATTAATTTGTATTCTGCAACCAAGCAAAAATAAGTGTCAATTATGAGAGATTAGTATCTGTTGATAAAAATACTTTTGGAGAAACTGAAGGGGTGTAATCACTTCCATTACTTTTAGCCGCAATCTTGGCAGAGGAACAGTTTAAATTTGAAATCAACAGGTTCTTTTCCAAATTACTATAAATAGATTTGAAACACTGTAAGCAATTGATAAAGAATTTTATTCAGAATTCTTACTTTGTTCTATTGATATGGTTTGATTATTTAATAGAATGTCAAGCTAAATGAGTTGTGTTTAGTAGTGGTCTGGATCCATCACAAGATTAATTCTAGGGTCTTTGTGCCAGACCATGAAAGTGCACTTACATTAGGTATAGGGATTTTTCTCTTGTTTAGTTGACTATTGATCACTTAGTGCTTGTATTAAAATAATTGATTTGAAATACAGTTGGATGACCAAAACCTAGGTATTATCTCTATGCCAATTCAGATCCAAATTAGTGACTGTAAAGTGACCAATTAAGTGACTGAGCATGTACTAATTAATAAATGTAGGTTAGGAAGCTGCTAAATATTAAACTAGGTATCAAAGTCAATATATTTTGGTAATTGCTGCATGTAATATTAATTAAGCAGCTAGTAACAAGTCCAGTCACACATTCATGGAACACTTTTACAAAATAGAGTTTAAGTCAAATTGTGTCATTCTTGAGTACACACCAAGCTAGGATAGGGTACACATAAATTACATCATTGAGCTGAGAGGTGGAACTCAACCAAATGGATCATCAGCAAATGAGTGAAACTATATGTGAAGGTCAGCTTCAGGCAGATGCCTACTACTGATCATCAAAGAAAATGCTGTATGGCTTTGTCACATAAACAGAGAACAGTTAGATCTAGTCATGTTATGTTAACATGAGCATGCAAAAGCCAAATAGTATCTAATCAGTAAATCCCTACTCACAAATATACAACTGATGTTATAAAGTAACAGAGGGTGAACAGTAATGATGCCTTGTAGAGGATGTTACATGGTGATCATGACAGCCAAGAGCAACAACCTTGAGAAAAGAACTTCTTTTACATACCTGAGTTAAGATAGTTGTTTCTTCTCAGAACACAAAAAAAATTTCTTTTCATTTGATAAAAGAAACATTCAATGGAACAATCTGCACACTGTGACAAGATCTATAAGTAAGAGTGGAAGTTAAGCAACATGACAACTACATGAAAAGTAAACTAGTCAAGAAAGAGAGTTACCTAAACCCAAACCAGTGCACTTTAACAAGATCCTGGCATCATGATCAGGAAGGGGCAGCACTATCAACCAAAGAAGAAATATGACAAAAGGAAAAAAATGCAGTGCAAAGAAAGCAGCACTCAGGGTAGTAACCCCTCGAGCAACACAATCATCATCATATTCTGGTGAAAACTCATCCCCCAATACGGAATTACAGTCCCTACACTCACCCCCAGACACAAGCCCCCAAGAGATAATCAACATGTTAAGAAGAAGCCAAAAAAATGAAGCACTCTTGAAGAATGAAATTTAGTAATTAACAGATAAATTCAAGCAGATGGAACAACAAAATGAAATTATCTTGAATGAAATCAAATCAAACATGGAAATGCAACTAGATGAGCAGAGCAAACTATTTCAAAACAAGATTAAAACCCTCACACACCAATTATCTAAGTCCAATAAAAGATTCTTAGAACAGAATCAACAGTGGCAGGAAAGGAATCAGCAACTGGAAAGAACAAACCAACAGTTAATAGAGGACAATGATTTACAGGCAGGAGAACTAGAGCAATTAAAAGACAAACTAAGATTGCTATAATTAACAGAAGAAGAAAACTGAGGGAACATATGAACCCATGAAATGGAATTTCAATCAAGAAGGGAGAACGAACTGCAGGCACCTCACACACTGATGAACAAAAGAATAACATATGAAGAACTGGAAGAAGACATAGACACCAAGAAACAGAAAATCATAAATGAGATTACAATAGCAGTAACAACACAACTACAAGAGGAAGATACAATAAAGAATCACAACAAACCCAAATATGAAAATTCAATCTTACCACAACAGACAATAAAGACACAATACCCTGTAAGGCAACACTACCCAAATTCAATGGGAGGTAGATGGATACAACCCAACATTCATTGAATGGCTACAGATTTTCAAGATCACAATGGCAGAAAGAAAAGTAAGCCTGCAAGCAGCAGCAGCAAGACTCCCACTATACCTGACAGGTACAGCTTCCCAAGATTACCTGCTATTAGACACAGAAACAAAAAGGAACTACAAACTAATTATTGTTGATTTTATAAACTATTATGAAAACAAGAGTTTCAAGAACCAATACCAAATAATTCTAAATGCAACAAAAATGAAAAAAAACTTGTGACATACAAAATTACATCCAACAAGTTGAATGACTACTAATGCTGTGTTCAAGGGAGAATAGATACCCAAAATATGATCTGTTCTCACATATTTGTAAAGGAATGCCAGAGAGTATCAGAACACAGTTTGAAATAAAGTGTGACATAGACAATAAGTTAGAAAGAATGATCTGAAAGGCTGTCAACATACAAGCAACCATCGAGAATAATGCACAAATATACAAAAAAGCTGCATGGCACAGAGAGACACCAACACGGAGAAACAATCTTAAACCACATCCTCCAAGCAAAACTTACAATGACACAAAACCAGAAAAGAAAAGTAAAAGGAAACCACAAAGATGTCAAGTGCTATGGCTGTGGACAGAAGGGTCACAAAAAACCTGACTGCACCAAACAAATAAATGTAATCAGAGACAAAGAAGCATATTATGATGACGAAATTTTACTGCAATCAGAAAACGAAATGGACAAAGAATTGCCAACCAATAAGGACTCAGAAAACTAGTCAAAGCACCAACTAATAAAAACTGTGCATTGATAATGATCCTGACAAATCTCAATACAATAAATACAATAACAATAGCAATCAATGGAGTAATGACAAAGGCAACAATCAATACTGGAGCAGCAACATCAATAATCACAGATGAGTATGTGATGAGGCTAGGTTTTAAACACAAAGATTTGAATAGTTGCAATAAATGGTTAATTAATGCATCAGAAGAATATATCAACACAAAAGGAATAATAAATGCAGTACAAATGAGAATTGCTAATATGACATTTGAACAGTTGCTGGTGGTAGTGGATACTCACAACAATCTGTTGCCTTATGAGGTCATATTGTGTGACAAAGTTTTGACAAAAAACAGATGTGTCATCAACTATGTGAACAAGATGATAAAGGTGAGAGAGGAAGAAATTGAAATCAAAGAAGAACAAGGGAAACACAAAATGATTACATTTGAATTACAGGAAGACATTCACTTACAGCCACATCAATGGCAGATGCACACAATAAAAACAGAAGATACAATAACAGCTGATGTAATGCTATATGATAATAAAGGAATCAACACCAAAAGAGTGTCAATGCTGTCCAGCATTTGTACAGTCAAGAATGGAAAAGGTAGAATACCAATTCTCAATGTGACAAACTGAAATGTTAACCTAAAAAAATCTCAAGTAAGGATATGCAGAAGATACATCAAATCCAACATTAGACTCATCTGGAAAGCAATAGGAGACAACAATGTAATGAGTAATTTGCATGGTCAACTCAAGGACATGCAAATGAAAATGGAAAGTACTCCACATGGCTGACTCAAGGGCAAGTGGACAAACACCATCAAAGTCATGAGTACTCCCAAAGGCTGACTCAAGGGCATAGGGATGAAAGCAGAAGAAGAAGACATATACAGAACACCCCCAAATAAAGAATGAAGACTACTTACATCTGGAGGAACAGGAAATCATGGAACTAAGGAATTTGTTGGAAAAACACAAACATATATTCAATTACCAAGAGATAAGCATGGGGCAAGCAGTGGGCAAAAACATAGAATAGTCACAACAACAGACAAACCCATCAAGCTGCCAGTCAGAACAGATGAGAGACAAATACAACTGCATATTAGAAGACTTAATCAACATCAAGATCATCTGCCCAAGTGAAAGCCCATACACAGCACAAATGGTATTTGTGAAGCAAGGGGATAAATATTGCCTATGCATAGACTTTCATAAATTGAATGAAGTAATGAAGAAAGATTCATACTCCCTACCACAGATAGAGGACTTGCTCTATTAAGCAGGCAAGCAAAAATATTTTACAACATTAGACTTATGCAAAGCCTACTGGCAGGTAAAAATGGAAGAAGATAACAGCACCATATGGTTTATAAGAATGGATATACATGGCATTTGAACTATGTAATGCACCAGCAACCTTTCAGAGATACATTACAAAAGTACTAAAAAATAAGACACATAGAATAGAAGAAGGAGTCAATGCCTATATAGATGACATCATAGTAACAAGTGACATGATCCAAGAACATCTAGAAAAACTAGAGAGAACTCTAACAACACTAGAGAATGCAGGACTTTGCATTAACAGCAACAAATACAACATTCTAAAAGAGAAGATAGTATTCTTGGGAAGAACAATTGAAAAAGGTAGGATATGTATGAAAGATAATGCTGGAGAGATTGTAGCATCATCCAGTGAAACAACCGGAGTTCCAGGGGAAGGTGTGAGTGGTGGAAGAACCGTGGAGATCCAGAAGCGATTCAAGGCTGAAGGTATCTCCACCAGAACCAAAGCTGGTCAAGTATCGCGGGTTGTAACTGATAGCCGATTCAAGGGCAACTCAGTTGACACCAGCAGCACAGGTTCACAGCCCATGGACTGTGAGCCCAGTACCAACAGATTGCCTTTACAGATGAGGCAGATAGATATCTCCTCAGAAACAACATCAGAGCGTACGGTAAGTCTAGAGAGAGAGAAAAGGTGAATGTCTAAAATCAACGGGGAAACTTGCACCCCTATTTCATGGCAACCACAAAAATGCCTCACAATGCCTTTTAGAAATTGTCTCCAGAAAACAAAAAGTTAATTAGGAAAACTGCCAAAATGGAAGGGAAGCACTTGCCAATTCTATTAGATGCAGACAATTCGCCAAAAGTTAAAGTATTAATCAGCTACCCACAAGAATTAAACGAAACGATCAATAGGCCATACATGAGAAGTACAATTCATATGACGTTTAATGAAGATTTCACATTGGAAACGGCGCAAGCACTCATGGCATACAAGGAACAGATAGCGAAAATCCCGGAGATAAATTTAGACGAAGAAAACTTAACGATCATACACGTACTAAGAGAAAAGGAATACAATAAGAATCTACAAAAACAGATCGACCAAACAGTACGGATGGCAAGAGTACAACAAATGAGAATAGTCATTATAGTGATGAGAGAAAACCTGGAAGAATTACCTCAATATCTAAAGGATTTGGTACTACGGACAGAAGGCTTCTTCCCATGGGAGAAGAAAGAATTCACAATCTCCGAGCTGATCCATTTTGATTTACAAATTGATTACTGGGCGCAGATATATGGAATCATGATAGACCATAGCATAGCAATAGACCTGTTCCAACAAACGAAAACAGTAGAAATGTTACAAGGAAACAAAGGATTAGAAAAAGCCATGACACTATTCATCAAGTGCAGCATGACGCAATGCCAAGAACATTTAAAAGAAATTCAAAACATATGGGCTAACATGAAATTGCAGAAAAAGATAGACGAATCATGGCCGGAAATCAAAATAGAGGCACCAGCATGTAAATCAAACCTTACAGGAATATGCCCGAGTGAAATACAGATATTTGAGGAGCCTATGCGAAAATATATGTGGGGTGCAACATCGGAGACAAAACTGAAACAGCTGCAAATCAACCTTGGTTAACCATGAAAAAGATAATCAAATGCAAACTAATAAACACCGAGGACGTACAACAATCAATAAAGCAGAAGAATGTGCAACNTGGTGCACATTCACGAAAATAATAAAAAGAGCCAAAATGCTAAAGAAAGGTGGAATAACAACGCCCGTAGAAATTTGTGAAATGGTGACGAAAACACAACTAGAGATCACTAAAGAGGAACAACTATTAACCTTGTCACAGTTGATACTATCCCTGAAAACACAAACAATGATTGACAGGATAAATATTGAAAAATAATGAGATGTGAGCCAAGACAGTATGATCGAATGGATCAACACTGACGATGAGCGATTTCTGGTAGAAATAAAAGTAACAAAAGAGAAGAAAGAAATAGCAGAAAGAAACTACCAGNCAGAAATCAAAATAGAGGCACCAGCATGTAAATACCACAAGACAGTGGAGATGGTATTGGCAGAGATCAATCGAGCATATGAGCTAAACACAAAGAAGGATTTCTGTAAACTCATATTGGAGGAAAAGAATGTGCCAGAGATCAGATACAGGATGTCCNAAGAAAGAAATAGCAGAAAGAAACTACCAGAGGATACGAGAACAGCAGATGGTAGCAACAATGAAATTAATGTTTACGGAAGCATTAACGCGCACAGAACTAGAAGAGCTGATGAAGCCATTCAATCAGATCACAGTAAATGTTGAATGCATCACTTCTAAAATCGACATCCAGGAATGTATACGGATAAAACTAAGCAAATGGGGACTCACACAATCATTTTGGGAGACAATCCCAGAAGCAAAAATGAATTACCCCGCCACCATTGGATTAGCAACGGCATCTAATACAACAGGCACCTATGATGAAATTGAAAGACTCATTGATACAAAGATCTTACTATGTACGCTGCCTAAAACGATTGCAATACCTATGGTACTGCCTAGATGGAGACTCCCGAAAGAGGTAAAACCAGCGAAAACATTTCTACATGAATACAAATCATACGTGAACTCACAACGTAAAGCTATAGAGATGACAGAGTGAGAGGACTACAAGAAAACAAAGAAGATTCTGCTAGATAATGACAACAAAGAACGCATTTACATAGAAGGAACCATCACCCTGGATCAGCTATACACGAGGGGAAAAGCAATTCACATCCAACTTCAAGAATTAAGAGATGAAATAGACAAACGCCAGCCGTGAGCAGTCATGTTGTTTTCGGGAGTTAATGACATTGTGTGGACCAATATGTGGGAACAAAAATATCGCTACTATGATGTAACGAAAAGAGTGGAGATTGTTACCATGATGTGCATCGGAAAAAATGATCCCAGCGAGATATTGGAACAAGAAGTATTGGATAACATCAGCTTCTTCTATAAAGATGTGGCGAACACCCGCAGCTTATGAAAGGTCTTCACTTTCTTCTACCCAAACACACAAATGAGAGCAGATCTGGCTCACACATGCAAAGCTGATGCGCAAATGACACTCTTAATAGCAATGAAAGGCATTCGCTTGTACAAAAAATACTTTGAAATCTTTTCACAAAAAATGAACGAACTATGGGAGATGACACCTATAGCAGAAAACATCAGAGAGACTCAATTTTTAAAATATGCAAACACTGTCACCACCAAACGTGAAGCAGTACTGAAGATGTCTAAGCAATCTGAGTATGCGACGATCACATGGGAAGACCCTGAGGCGGAGTCATTAATCAGAAAAGCAGATACTCTCGTACATGGTGAGCGGCCAGTGCTGTCCATAATGCAAGCTGAGGAGGGCGTGTAGCATCATCCCAAAAAGAATAGCTGCAACAAAC
>CABFPE010000436.1:51677-68623 GCA_900660155.1 Hofstenia miamia
CTACAGTACAAGATGTGATTGATAAGTGTGAAGCATGTCTGCTTCAAGTAGCTGGACACTTTCCAGAGCAGAGAGCTGAGTTCCATAGTCGGGTTGCTGAAAGAACTAATGAAGTGGTCCACATGGACATTGAAAAACTGTCAAGGGATGAGCAAGGATTTCAATATCTGTTGGTCTTTATAGACCACTTTACCAAGTAGGGTCCTTGTGCCAGTCACGAAACCACACCTATGTTATGGTTAGGAGTTTTTCGATTCTTGCCTAGTCTGACTATCGATCAATACATGTATGAAATAATTAATGCCTGAAACGACTGGATAGTCGACACTTAGGGATATATATATATTCTTAAATGTAGGAGACTCGACTATAATTGACTTGATAAATGACCTTACATGTAATACTATTAAATGTAGGTGTAGGAAACTGCAATCTTATTACTTAAATCATTAAGCCGATAGTTTTACGGTAATGGCTATTCTAATATTTTGTAAATGCAGTTAGTGTCAATGCCCGGTTGCTTTACTTAATCAAATCAACAAACACTTTACAAAATTGAGTTTAAGTCAGTTACAACTTGACTTGAGTGCACGCACTGAGCTAAAGTAAGGTACACATAATTAGTTCCAGTTGAGCTGAGATGGTGCAGTGGATTCAGTCATTGGTCAAGAAGGAGGGGAGCTGTCTTGTGGAGATCGGCTTCGGGCAGGAGCCCATGGAAGAACCAAAGAGGAAACATCATACTGCTCTGTCACCTAAACAGTGATGGTTAATACTCTATTATTTAATTAACATAACTAGTTAATAAGAGAGGAAAGTCTGATGGTTCAACAAATGGGTAACACCTCACCCGCAGTTTACCAAGCATTCCTTAACAGTAATTAGACACGGCGTAATAAGCTAGGTGGAGGATGTTACAATACATGGTGCAAATAGGCCAGGTGGAGGATGTTACAAGATGATCCAAAAAATTGAAAACCCCAACAACAAGAAAGATATACAAAAGATAATGGGATTTTTCAATTATTACGGCACCTTCATCCCAAATATAGCCAGCAAGACAGTGAAGGTGACTAGACTAATGAGAAAATCAGTACTGTTTGTATGGACCTGGCAGGAGCAGGAGGAGCTGGATAACATCAAGGAAGAATTGGCTAAGCTATCATCTCTAAACACACTGGATTACAATGAACAGTTCATATTGGATTGCAACACAAGCAAGGTGGCAATCAGAGCTACATTAGGACAAATAAAAAATGGAAAGGAGGTCCCTATACAATTCTTTAGTTGCAAATTAAGAGCAAGTTAGGGAGATCTATGGATCAACTAAGGTGGAGATGCTGTCATTGATCAAGAGTATTAAGAAATTCAGACATTTCTTAATCAGCAGAGAGTTTAGAGGGCGCATGGACAACAGTGGATTAGCATGGCTAAAAAAGTTTTTGGGAGACAAGTCTAGAATAGTGCCATGATGGATTGAATATTTGAACAAATTCACATTCTCATTCTGGACATCACTACCAGAATATCAGAGGGATGCATCAAAACTGGATGGAGAGAAAAAACAGTTTCAATTTTTGCCAAATACTGAATACAAGAGACTGCCAGAAATAAATGTGGACAAAAAGGCCAAGCTGTCCTACCAATATTGATGAGGGAGGAAATATCCAAACAAGAAATAGTGGAAAAGCACAGAGATGACATAATCCTCAGTGAAATCATCAAAAAGATAAGAGAACCCTGAAACACACTAACAAAATTAACAGCAGGATACTATGAGCAGTACAAGTGGAAGATAAATAGAAATGGATAACTGTATGTAGAAGCAAGAAATAAACCTATATATGACCCTGAAATATGGGATTTAAATTTACTAACTGAATTTAGGAATCTACAAGAAAATGATGCACCCACCAATGAACAAGAGAGTGTGAAGAAATCAACAACCAGAGGAGCTCTCAACCATGAACAGGAGAAGGAGAGTATGCAGAAGTTCTCAAACCAGATGTCAACTCCAGGGCAGAAGGGATGAGAATTAAGAGCCAATGAATAGACCACATAGAGTGAGAAGGCGTCTTAGTAGTCCCCAAGGCTGACTCAAGGGCAGGGAGACAAACAGACAAAAAGCCTCTCCCACCAGGGATCTGCAAAGCTGATTCAAAGGCACACAGAAAACTGGTGCACAGCAGCACAACTTTCCTTCCAAGAATCCATGATGCTGATTCAAGGGTGGTGAGACACTTGGAGTTCCAGAGGAAGGTATAAGTGGTGGAAGAACTGTGGAGATGTGAAAGCAATTCAAGGCTGCCTCTATCCCCACCAGAACCACAACTGGTCAAGTGCCAATAGGAGTAAATGTGAACCAATTCAAGGGTGAATCAGTAGAAACTATTGGCACAGATTTGCAGCCCATGGACTGTGAATGAAGCACCAGCTTATTACCTTTACAGATGACACAGCTACACGCCTCTTCAGACACTACCTCAGAGAGAACTGTACAATCTAAAGAGAAAGAAAAATGGATGTCTAACATGAATGGAGAGACGTTACACCCATACTTCATTGGAACCATGAAAATGCATTATAATGCTTTTGAAAAATTATCACAAGAAATAAAATCACACATTAGGAAAGTCACAAAAACTGAAGGAAGAAATTTACCAATAGTACTAGATGCATGAAATAATAGACCAAAGATAAATGTAATAATAAGTTATCCACAAGATATGAACAAAACACTGGAAAGACTGTACATGCAGAGTATGGTACATATTATATTCAACAAAGACATTATGCTGGAAACAACAAAAGCTATAATGGCCTACAAGGATCAGATAGCAGAAATTCCAGAAGTAAATATGCATCAAGACAACTTGACAATCATATATGTCTTGAAAGAAAAAGAATACAATAAGAATTTGGAGAAAAACACAGATCAAATGTTCAGAATGGCAAAAGTACAGAAGCTAAGAGTGGTAATAATCACAGGATCAAAAATCAATGACATTCTGGAACCAACAGATACAATCACTTCAGAAGTAATCAGATTTGAACTACAGATAGATTACTGGGCACAAATTTACAGGATAATGGTAGATCTCTGCATTGTGATCAACCTATATAAACAAACAAAAACAATATAATTGATAATGGATAAGGAGAGTGTGGAAAAGGCCAACACACTATTCATAAAATGTAGCCTAACACAGAGGCAGGAACACCTCCAGAAGATTCAGAAGATATGGAAAAACATGAAATTACAACAGAAAACTGTAGAGAGTTGGCTGGAGATAAGAATTGAAGCACCATCAAAAAAATGCCACAAATCAGTTGAACTAGCACTCACAGAAGTGAATCAGGCATATGAACTGAATACAAAAAAGGATTTCCAACAACTAGTAGAAATCTGATATAGGACAACAGCATTAATACTAGTGATACTAACAACAATAGATAAAGAGATAAAACTTTTGATTTCATGACATGTTAGACACAAAAAGACTTGAAATAGCATTAGCCCCAATTAATACACAAATGATGAACTGGCTCCTGAAGGGCCTATCAAGAGAATGGAGTCACCCAACAAAGCAGAAAAGCCAATGCAAACAATGGAAAAAATAATCAGCTGCATTATAATGAATAAGAACCTGATGTGGAAGATGTTGATAGTGGACATGGCAAACAAAATGAGGATATGCCAAATGAAATAATGATATTCAAAGAGCCAATGAGGAAGCACATGTGGGGAGCAACCTCAGAGACATGGCTGAGACAAATGCAGAATCAACAGTGGATTACAACAAGAAAAATCATAAAATGAAAATTAGTAAGCACTGAGGAAATAAGAAAGGCAGCAGTACTAAAGAACATGCAGAAAATAGTTGAAAAGGAAATGGAAAGATATGAGCAAGACAGTCCATGATGCACATTTACTAAGATAATCAGGAGTGTGGAAATGATGAAAAAAGGAGGGATAACTGAACCAGTAGAAGTTGGTGAAATGGTAATGAAGACACAGAGGGAGATGATGGAGGAAGAGGAGCTACTAACATCCTCTCAGTTATTATCATCCCCTAAAACACAGCAGACAATCAACAGAATAAATATTGAAAAATGGGGAGATTTGAGCCCAGCATGAACAATTGAGTGGATAGATATGGATGATGAATGATTCTTAGTCAAAATTAAAGTAACAAGAGAAGCCAGAGAATTTAAGGAAAAGAACTTCCAAAACATCAAAGAACAACAGAGAGTGGCAACAATGAAGCTAATGTTTACAGAGGCATTCATGAGAACAGAACTGGAAGAACTGCTTAAGCCATATAACCAATTGGCAGTGGATGTTGAATACATAACTTCAAGAATAGACATCAAGGAAGAAATACGACTAAAATTGAGCAGAGAAGGACTCACACAAGCATTCTGGAGTACAATCTCAGAAGGAAAAATGAATTACCCCGCCATGATAGGCCTAGCAATGGCACTGACAACAACAGGCCCATACAAACACATAGAACAACACATTGAGATGAAGATTCTAATTTGCATGATGCTGGAAACAGTATCAATACTGATTGTCCTACCACAATGGAGACTGCCAAAGGAAGTCAGAGTCACCAAAGCTTTTCTACACAAATACAAATCTTACATTATTATGAAAGAAAAGGCAAAGGTGATAATAGAATGAGATGACTACAAGAAATCAAAGGAAATAATGTTGAAAAATGACAATTGAGAAAAAGTGTACATTGAAGGAACAATAACATCTTACCAGCTGTACACACAGGGGAACCTATTAACACACAACTAAAAGATCTAAGAAACAAAATAGAAAGCCACACTCTGAAAGCAATAATGCTATTCTACAGGGTTAATGGCATAGTTTGGACAGATATCTGGGAAAAGAAATACTGTTACTATGACGTCACAAAAAGAGTAGAGATTGTAACAATGAGAATAAATAAAAATGATCCCAATGAAATAAGCAAACAAGAGGTAATGGACAACATCTGTTTCTATTACTAGGATGTGGTGAATACACAAAGTCTGAGGAAGGTTTTCTCATTCTTTTATCCAGATAATCAGATATGAGAAAATCTAGCACACACAAGCAGGGCTGATGCACAGAGGATGCTAATGATCAGAATTAAAGGAATACTCTACCAAAAATATTGGTGTATTGATATATTCTCACAGAAAATTAATGAGGTATGAGAAATCACACCAATCTCCAAAAACATTGGGGAGGCAAAATTCTTAAAATATGCTAACACAGTCACTCCTGAAAGAGAGGCAGTCCTGAAAATGACAAAACAAGCTGAATTTGAAAAAATCAAGTGGGATTACCAAGAGGCAGAATCAATTGTTTGAAAAGCAGACACTCTAGTACATGGAGAGTGAGCTGTGCTAAAAATAACACAAGCTGAGGAGGGCATGTAGCATCATCCAAATCAACTAAGCAGCTAACATCAAATCATGAAGAGAATAAGATTGAAGAAGAATTATGATAAAATTATACAATCAGTTTAGATTAATTTGTATTCTGCAAACAAGCAAAAATAAGTGTCAATTATGAGAGATTAGTATCTGTTGATAAAAATACTTTTAGCAAAACTGAAGGGACAAAATCACTTCCATTATTTTTAGCCGCCATCTTGGCAGAGGAACAGTTTAAATTTGAAATTGACTGGTACTTTTCCAAATTACTATAAATAGATTTGAAACACTGTAAGCAATTGATAGGATAGCGTACACATAAGTTACATCATTGAGCTGAGAGGTGGAACTCAACCAAATGGATCCTCAGTGAACTAGTGAAACTGGATTTGGAGATCAGCTTCAGGCAGATGCCCACTATCAATCCTTGGAGAAAGTGCTGCATGGCTTTGTCACCTAAATAGTGAATAGATAAATCTAGTTATGTTATGTTAACAGAAATATACAAAAGCTAAGCAGTATCTTGTTAGTAAATCCCTATATGTAAATATACAACCAATGTTATAAAGTAACAAAGGGTAAACAGTAATGATGCCTGGTAGAGGATGTTACAATAGCTTCCACCATTTCTATAAATCCAGAAGTGAGTGACTTAATAAATATATATTATATGTTGACACATTAATCATTATATATATGTTTAGTTCTTATTATGTATTGCTTACAAAAAAAATTTCATATTTAAATTGTAGAAGCTTTGTGTTGTAGCATAATCCAAAGCATAATGCTGCTAAGAAGAGAAGATCAGATGATTAGTCACTTAACAGAATTAACATCGAATTATTATATATTGATTATGAATTAAAAACAATTTAGATTTAATTTTCATCATTATGTTTGTAAAATGCAACTAAGAAACAATATTGTCAATTAGTACTTGTTGACAAACAATTTGGCAAAACAAAGGGGGCATTATTTTTAGCCATTTTGGCAGACAATAAATTCAAATTTCAAATGAAAGGTACTTTTTGAATTTGAAAGTATAAATAGAGTGGAAATCAATTTGGAAAACTGTTGAAGTAAATTCTTCAGAAATCTTATTCTTAGATTTAATTTGGTTTGCTTAATACTAATCATTGTCAAGCTAAATGGTAGTTGCATTAGTAGTGGCTTGGGCACACATTGGGAGTATTTGAGGGTCCTTGATCTGAGCCATGAATCTGCATTTACATTAGGGGTACAAATAGGAGTTTTTCTCCATTTAGCTGACTATTGATTCATTCATTTACATGTAATAAATAATAGACTTCAGACATAAGGTTAGTTAGTTGATCATAGATTATATCTATATTATATTATCTTGACTACATAGGTGACCTATAAGTAGACCAATAAATAGACTGAGCATGTATTGTTATCTAAATGTAAGTTAGGAAGCTGCAAGTAATTATCTATTTAAAGGAAAACTGTTGAAGTAAATTCTTCAGAAATCTTATTCTTAGATTTAATTTGGTTTGCTTAATACTAATCATTGTCAAGCTAAATGGTAGTTGCATTAGTAGTGGCTTGGGCACACATTGGGAGTATTTGAGGGTCCTTGATCTGAGCCATGAATCTGCATTTACATTAGGGGTACAAATAGGAGTTTTTCTCCATTTAGCTGACTATTGATTCATTCATTTACATGTAATAAATAATAGACTTCAGACATAAGGTTAGTTAGTTGATCATAGATTATATCTATATTATATTATCTTGACTACATAGGTGACCTATAAGTAGACCAATAAATAGACTGAGCATGTATTGTTATCTAAATGTAAGTTAGGAAGCTGCAAGTAATTATCTATTTAATTATCTATATTAATTAAAGCCAATAGTTTTTCAGTAATGGCTGAAGTGATATTTATTAAGCAGTTAGTGACATTGCCAGGTTGCAAAGTACAAATTACACATTACAAATTGAGTTTAAGTCAGTTACATCCAGCCTTGAGGGTTGCACTGAGTTAGGATAGGGAACATATAAGTTGTTTTGTTGATCTGAGACTTGGAACTAATTGATCAACAAAGAAAGCATACAAGTGTGGAAATATTTGGAGATTGGAGTTGGCCAGAGGCCACAGTGGAAGCCAAGTAAATTATGGAAGAAAGCTGTGATGATGTCATACCTAAATAGTATCAGATCAGTTGGAGTTAATACAAATTAATAATAATGTATCTTAATGCTGTTAGCAGATGCTACAGTTGTACTCATTTTGAATCAGCATTTTTGTATAACAGCAAGTGGACTTTTAACATGCATATATGTCAGAATCATCCTGAGGTTCCTAAGAAGTATAAAACATCTTGTTTTCAATTTCTTTCATTTAATTTGTTCTGAGCCCTTTGCAAGTCTAAAAAATGTATTTTTTTACATTTTGCTTTGCCACAATAGTATCAGTTGCATTGGAAAAATTTTCATCATATCAAGGTTCTCAAATGAGGATAATTTCTACTTTGAAAAATATTCAAGGTTATCTAATTTATTGTTGTAATTGTTCTACTGCTTTGCCATTGATTAAAATTGTTTTTTACTTTGAATCATTTTTTACAATTTCATAATGTGTTTCTAAGTAATGCAGTGAAAATCATTTTGGAAGGTTTACTCCAATGATATGCTTTGTCCAAATTTATTGCTATCATATTTTTTTAAAACAAATGAAATTATAAGCATTCCTTCTGCAACATGATTTCATTGAACAAAGTTTCTACCTAGTAGGCAATGCTTACAAATATAATTTTTTATATTATAGTTGATTTTAATGATTGAAAATGTAAGGCAAATTTCATGATTGCAAAGGCTTAAATTTTTTTTATGCCAGCAGCATAGTATCTGAAATTATTTACTGATTTGTAGAGCAAGATTAACACAACAGTGTACATGTACAGAAATTGTTAGTTCAAATCTCACCAAATCAATATGGCAATTTATATTGTATTATACTTTAACCATACATTTTTTATTCTTTATTCTCATATTACTTAAAGTACTATGAACACATGGGTTCTACTATTGTTACAATTATTCACAATTTGCTAATTACAAATGGGTCCATTAAAGTGCTGTCATAAACCAAAAATATAAGCATACAATTATTCTTATTAATAAATCAAATAGTTTATTTGTACAATTCTCACACTTTAATATGAACACAGAAGTGTTATAAATTTTCCTAAGTAATTTTCTTGAATTAATTAATAACAATTTTCACTATTATAGATTAATTACTTCAGAATTCGGATGTAGTGTTGTCCCTTCTTTCTGGAATAAAATATTATGTATCTAGGCAACAAAATAGCCATTGACTTTACTACAAAGATCACTTGGTTGTTTTTGCACATGTGCAGAATAAGTTTTTGTCCATTTGCACTATTCTACATTTCATTGCTGCAGCATATTGTGGGCATGAACATGTTTATCTTTGATGAGGGTATATTTTTGGACTTTTTACCAGACATTTTGCCTTCTTTAGACTGCTTTAATATTTCATAATTTTCATTCCTAAACAAGATGTTATAATTTCCAAATAAATAGGATCCTGTTTATTTTTAGATTCACATGTTTAAGGTGAAGATTAGTTTGCATATGTTTTACATTATTTTTTCATTAATTTCTTTCTTGCTTATTGGATTGATACTCAGCATTTTATATTAGCATGCATTATTATCTTTTTTTAGAACAAACTCATTTTGTTGTTTAAAATGATTTGTTGATGTTGATGAAATCATTTTTCAAGTTTTGAAAATTTCAACTTTTTCCATTACTTAGTAAATATTTGTTAAAATTTAGAACTTTCATAATAGTATAAGTTCCAGACTAAACAATTTTGGTTTTATTAAAATGTTTAGCATCAGTAGCAAGGGTTGTAATAAAAGCATAGATGCTATTTTCCACTTGATGCAGCTTACCATAAAGTTTATTATTGAAATTATGTTCCTGTTGAACAGTTTATTTACTATTGTTTGAACATGCAATGTCATTAAAATCATTAAGATTAATTAATTTTTGTTTATATTCATTGCCTTATTTGCTTTCAAAAATTTTTTATAGCATACTTGGAGTAGAATACATTTCTCTTCCAAACATTGCCTTAAATGGGGTTATTGTGAAAGAATGCAAACAGAAGGGCATTCTTGTTAGCCTAACCTAAGTTAGAAAGGTGCAAACAGAAAGGCACCTATCCTCACAACATTATTACTGGTGCACTTAAATAACAAATTTTATTTAGAGCTATTTTATTTGTAAATGATTTATTAACAATCAGGAATTGTAAATACAGGTCAAGAAAAAGGTATGGCAAAAAATAGTCAATTGCTTGGCTTTTGGATGAAATGAGCCAAAACAGAAATTTACATTTGTAATTGATCATCTGATTATTGAAAATTGTTTTATAAATACCTGTAAGTGATTTTAGTAACTTTATAGTATACCAGAAAATGTCATAATGAGAAACTAAGCTGTAATAGTGATCAGTATCAATAAACTTTTAGTGGAGTTTAGTTGTTCTTCAATTACACTTAATTATTTGGATATAATAATGACATTAGATAGATAAATTTCTACTTGGCAATGGTGGTGGTAACTTTACCCATGGACATTGATGGTGCCTATGAAGATTGATTGATGGAAATTAATGCCTTATTAAATTAATGATTGATATTAAACATCTAACTATTTACTCCTAAAAATGGACTGTGAATGCAAATGGTGAAATATTATTACAAATTTGTCCAGATATGTGATCAGGAATAGCATTATAAATTACTTATAAATCTAATAAATTGTTAATCTGATGCCCATTCATTTGATAAAAGAAACTTGTCACACTGGTGATTGAAGAATAAGAGAGCATCATATATGTATTAATTGATTATTAATTATTGTTTAAATTGTTAAACAAAAAAATGAGGTTAATGTCAAAATTATCTATTGCCATTTACATTGAAATTTTTATGTAATGTAATTTTACTTTATCTATAATAAGATAAATTTCTGTGCTCAATTTTATACAAGTTAACTGCAGACATCATGTAGAGAAATGCACTAAAATGATTCATCTGATAAAACTGCACCATGATGGCATTATGCCATTTAAATCAGCAGCACTTGTGAAACCTAAATACAACAATGTCAGTCACTAGTATTACTTGTGAATACATTACAGATATATATTCAGTAATATCCATATGGAATTAACAATTTAGGGATTGGTACTACTGATGGTTAGAAATGTTGAAACAGTTACTTTCAAGGATAGTCATTTATAACAATTTAATGCAGACATCATTGAGAGTACAGGATTTCACATTATCCCTGTTTTAATATGAATGGAAGTATTGTACTAATACTCAAATATTTCAAATACTTAATTTTAATTTTGTATAACAACTTTTGTAGGCATAACTCAAATAAGTTTTTTTGAGTGTTTGGTTTAAATGTTCTCCATTGGTTTGAGGGTGGTGTGTTGTTTTGGTATCATGAATTGTTTCAGTAACTTTTATTAATTTTTTGAATAATCTCACTTCAAAAAGTGAACATCTGTCTATTATGATATTCAGAGGCAGTCCCATTTGCAATACCATATTTTGACTAATATATCTGGTACTTCTTTAGCAGTGATCATTTTCAGAGGTGCCATCCTGCTGTACTTAGCAAAATTTTCAACAATAACCAGTAAGTATTAATAACTGTCTGTAGCTAGTTTTCCTATATCCATGTGCATTGTTCAAAAATATTGTGTGGTATGTATCAAGCACTTCTTGTATTTATTAATAACATCTTCTGCTATTTTCCTTAATGCTGTGCACATATATCATGTGTTAATTGTGCATTAAATCTGCTGAATTCTGATGTGGCCTTTTTCATGGGTATTCCTGATTAGATTACATTTAAAGTATTCAGCTATGACTATTCTCATAACTTTACTATTATAATAAAATAAATTATTCTCATTGATTCAGAATAGGTATCACTTAAAATATTTATATATCCAAATCATTGGATACATTCATTTTTTATAACTCTCATTATTAGATCACTGCTTTGTTTGTGTACAATTTCTTCTTCAGCTATTTCTTCTTTAATAGTGAGAGGTAGAATAGGTTTCCCTTCTGGTTGATGCTTATATTCAGTAATTCAAAATACTGAGAGTGGAATAAATGTAAATTGGGTTTTATCTCATTGTATCTTGGTGTAATTTCTGACATATTCTGGCAATGCTGTCATCATGTTGGCATTGGCATGAAATTTGCATTTTCAATTTTAAATTGAAATTCGCAAACACCCATTTTAATTAAGAAGTGTAAGAAAGTTATGAGTTTTAAATAGCAAACCAAAGTTAAAAAATAACTAAATACAGAGCTTCTATTTGAACCTTAATTGGTGAGGTGAATATACTAATTGTAAAAGGAGGAGACTTTTTCACACACCTTTAACAGGATTACACTTGCATTATTATGGTAATAATAATGATAGAAAATATGATTGTTTAGTACAATTTATTTTGCACAGTTGTAAGAGCTCCATTTTATTTAAAATATTAAAGGGCAACACTGAATTGCGTCAAACCCATGATTATTTAGGAATAAAAGCAATATCCTACAATAATAAAATAAATGTAGATTTTGTTGTTAATTTTTTAATGAAATTCATATCTACAGGGTTATTCAGAAGTAATATTACAACTTTGAATTAAATATTTTAATTATTTGTTAACAAAAGCAATTAAACAAAGTAGTAAAGCATGCTATTGGATTAATCTAGAAATTATTTTAAGTTAGATTAAATTTACTAAAATTTTTAGTAATTAATATAATTAAATTTATTATAAAAGTGAATTGATGAATCCACATAACACACCTAGATGCTATTCAAATCATATTTTTGTTCAAACTAATCAAAGAAGTTTAGAGTGACTAATAATATAGCTCTGGTCTTCCCAACGTTTATATTTAGAGAGCTGGGATTCTCAGAGTGTATTTTTAGTAACAAACAACAGCGAATAATTGAAATAATGTTGATTTGTTTAATTGTTTTACAACCTTTGAACTATATTTTTGTCAATTTTTTGAAAAAAAATATTCATTGGTTTCGATTTTATGTGCAAATGAAGTTGCGACATCATCTATTTTTGGAAAAATAAAGGTGAAAAAGAAACTAAATTAATTTAGCATTAAAAATAGAAGGTTACAGTTAAAATATATTAACAATTTGGGTTTGAATAAACTGAAGAGTCGTAACTAGCGATTGAAGCATTTCTCCAGTTAGCCTTTTAAAATGGCAAGTGAAGATGACTATAGATAGTAATTGTTTATTTTTGAAGGTGTTTATACATGTATAATATGAACAATAATAATAAACTCAGCAACTATAGGAGATCAGTAACGTAATCCATGATTGCACTGTCCAAACAATTGAACATGAACAATGTAAATGAACCATGAAAACAATTAAAAACCTTCAAAGAAACTTGGTTATTATAACGACTCAAAACCTTTTCAAAAACAATGGATTCGTCACGCAAAACATCTGCGCGGCATATGGCCAAGTGAATAGGTGGTAAGAACTTAGCAAATTCAGGCGTAATTGCAATTGGACAAAGGTAGGGATCACGGAGGAGCTTGTCAAACATATTTGTAACAGCAGTCTTTTCATCACTGCGACAATCAAACCTAGAATATATCAGAGTTGGATGAAATATACATAGACAATATGGATCATATTTTTATAATACGTTTTAAACTAAATTTCATTAACAAAATATTATTATATATTCCTATGCATTTGTAAACCTATTTGCACAACTAAATAACAATAACGATATTGCTTATGCAGTTAGTGTGGTTGTTGATACTATATGCATTGCACTAAATATTTTTTGCTACAAAAAATTTCTGTCGCGCGAGAGCGTATGAAAACTGATTTTGTGTGCTATCTTAATATTTTTAGCAATTGCTATAAATTAGCTTGCATTTTTATACCGTCACAAAATCTTTTTGCATAGTGAAGCAGTACGCATTGTAGTGCTGCCTTTCTTCAAGGAAAATGTTTGTTAGATTTTGCATTTTATAGCATATATATTTTCTTGAGAATGCATGGAATATATGAGCGAATAAAATGCAAATTGCACCAAAATTTAGCAAACATTTCCTTTGAAGAAAAGCAATACTATAATGCTTATTGCTTCACGATGCAGGCCAATTTAGAGCAATTGCTAAAAATGTTTTTATGCCATGTTTTAAGATAGGACACGAAATCAATTTTCGTACGCCATCGCGTGACAGAAATGTTTCTTAGCAATAAATATTTCGTATAATGATTTTACAAAATTTGATTTAGAATATGATATAGTTTATTGTAGAATTATATGCGTTTAACCAACATTGTTGTCATGATTTCAAGTAAACATTAATTGAAAATGGAGAAATTTAGTAAATTGTATCTTTTTCTGAAAGCTCTACAGGAAAAAATCATTGATTACCCTCCGCAGGCGATGTTGATGCAATCAGGATCAGAAGAGGTTTCACATCGGAAATATTCTTGAGTTTCACGACTAATGTGCGAGTGTTCCAGGAAGTGTTCTACCAAAGAATCATTTCCAACAATGTAATAAGACCAAAGACGAAGCATCGCTTTTCGCGTTAGGAAACCTTAACAGAAATATCAAGTAATGCAACAATGTATTCCAACAAAAATCAAAGAAAAAAATTTAGTAAATCCATAATTGTCAAAATTATTAGTAAAATAAAATAAGTGATAGTCTACTGCTGGAGATTTTAATCTTGAGCATCAATATCATTATAAAAGATTCTTGAAATGCATTAGATCGAGCATTTTAAGACTTAAAATGAAAATTTTATGTAAATACTATCTTCTGAAATATTCAGAAAATCGAAATCTCACCCGATTCCATCTCTGAACTGCATATATTTATGTATGTTGACAAAGGGACTTGTAAAAAGCAAATAGCATTAACTATTTGGAATTATCCTGTATCTATTCAACTTAAACTATGTTCAAGCACGTCATATTCTAGTTTTCAAGCAATCACAATACCGTTAATAACTTACTCATTTCTCAAATGTTATATCCTTAAGACCGCTCTGAAGACCATTTTAAGGTTGAAATCTATAAGATGGTTTTAAATATGACTCTATAATTGGGTGTCTTTCTTCTGTTACCAAGTCATATGTCACATCAGCTTAGGAAGTCTATGATAAGCCGCAAGTACTAGACCTCTTCCAGTAACGACAACAACGATTGTACGGACTACATTGACATCTGTCTGTGCCAAATTAACATGATTAAAGGTTAATGGAAAAAAGTCGAGTATGTTAAGTCAACTTTATAAATTAAGTGTCGGTAAATAATTATTTATGTGAAAATATAAGAATGCACTCTGGAAATTTAAAGAAACCGATTGAAAAAAACTTACTTAGGTTCAAGAAATAAATACCTGCAGGATCGTTCCTGTACGTAGTGTAAGAATCAGAACGAAAGTTGTGCAAAGTTAGTACTGGATACACCGGAACAACATGTTTAAACACATGCCTCTAAATTTGATACCGATTAGACAAAAGTTATACTGCAAAGAGTCATAAAACTGCTATGGCACCAATTTTCACTTGCTCAAATAAATAATCATGTTTGCCTAGATTTAAATTAGTTTATGCAATTTCACCGCCTAATTAAAAAGTTATGTATAAAAATTTATATATAAATGTATTATAATACAAATGTTAGTGGTTTAATATATAATTCTAAACAACTTCATGAACTTGTAAACAAGGGTTCACTGCTTTTGAGATTTGGAAGGGAGGGGTTCAAATATAGTTCCCTACATTCAATTTTGGTGATAATTTTTTCCGAAAAAATTAATAACTACATACACATACAACATAGAGGCACATCAATAAATCACATTTTCTATCTTTTTTACTAGAATTTAAGTTTTAATGTTCTTAATAAATGTGGAATACACAAAAGTGATTGGCAAATGAAATTGAATTCTCTTCAGAAATTTTGTAGAACACACACAAAAATTGACAACCAAAATATAATTTCATTTAGAAATTTTATGGAATCCACAAAAATTATATATACAGAGAAAATTTAAGGGTTTCAGAAATTATTTAATTTATATAAAATATCTTTCTTATCAAATTTTACATTAATTAAGGTTCCCATCATTTTAAGCTTTTCTCTTCTAAGAGTAGAACCATTGCATTGCAGCTAATTTATAGATGTGAACGTAAATCACAGGGGCTGATCCAGCAATTTTAAGTACTTGTCTAGTCATTTTGAATTGTATTTTTTAAATCATAAACAAGAAAACAGCTTTTAAATTTTCTTGAAACTAAGTAATACAAAGTGCAAAGAAAACAAAACAATTTACTATATGCACTCAATGAATTTTCACTATTGGTATGCATATGTAGATGTCAGCTAGAGTTGCTAATTGATTTAAGGATTTCTTAAATAAATACATGTTTAGTGTTATTTTTAATCAAGTTGGAACCCAAAAGTATTCGATACTCCCACTGACCTCACCGAGCTCCTCATCAACTCAAACGACTCTAAAGATTTTATAAAAAAAACAATGTAAAGAGCAAGCTCATTAAGATTGATTAGTTCAAAAAAATGCAGAAATACGACAAGCCATATTACATATAAAAATATTAATACTTTCTGAACTGCTAATATTAACTTTTCTAGGAAGATTATACTTAATCATGCAAACCATTACTAAATGTTTTCTAAATGATTTCTCACCAATTTCTAGTCAATTTCTAAGAGTTTTCTAAACAATTCCCAAATGTTTGTTACAATTTGGTCTGGTTTCTTAATGAACAATATCAATGACTTGTTCGTCAAGCAAATTCAATAGTGCACGAATGCATTTCCATCTTTTCCTCATGTTGATTTCATTTAAGGATTTCAACTGCTCATGGTCGCGTTTACACTTGTTTATCATGATGAGTCGTTTGACAGATTCATAGATTCCTAATATAAACACCCCACAGAATTGCAATTGAAAGCGCACGGAAGAAAGGAACTGAATATATTTTGTGTTCAACTTTCCCCTTAACGCACAAATTGTAAACGCGTTTTTTGCAATTGAGTTCTTCAAACGAAGCAAAATTTTAATTATTTCTTCGTATTACTAGCAAAAAGTAGCAAAAATTCTTAAAGATTTTTGAGCTCAATTGCTTCAATATAAATATAGAATATTATTCAATGTTAGAATTGGTTACATTTCATTTTTCATACATTAAAAATTTTAACTGAATAATCGGAATACCCATATGCACATTAACATGAAATTGCGCAAAACAAAATATAGGTATCACATGTAATATATATAAAAATAAATTATATAAATATTGTGTCGATTGGCCGAGGCAGATATCATTTAAAATATTATTTTGCTTGAGCTAACCGGTACATGGCAGATTGCTATTGCATATATATA
>CABFPE010000436.1:79764-98429 GCA_900660155.1 Hofstenia miamia
TATATATATATATTTATATATATATATTTATATATATATATATATATATATATATATATATATATATAAATATATATATATAAATATATATATATAATTAATCGTTTAATTCTCATTAATCCACTTGGATAAATCTCAATTTTAATTTAAGAAATAACTTGAAATGCTCAATTTTTATTTGTTATTATGACCTGATGTATTTCATAATAAAAAATCTTGCGCATGGTGAGAGAAAGGACATGTAGAAGTGTGACAGGGCGGATTGCGGATGCTGATTCTTTCACTCTCAGCAAGTCTGCCAATATATTATGAAAAAATCCTGTGTGATCATACTTTTCCAACAAATATTTGTTTTGGAAATTGAACTTTATTTGATTAGTATGATTACCCAGCTAAAACGCGCTTGTATATTTTTATCCAAGCCACCAAATAACCATTTACACTATGACTGCAATCATCCTACTTTTCTAGCTCAGTTGCAATTTTAAAAACCACGACATTATGTTGTAGTCCATAAAAGCCAAATATTTAGAAAGATAATCTTTATTAAACAAGAGAATTGATGGGTAGATTCGGTTCAGGTTAAGATGCTTCATCAATCTGCAATTTAAAAAAGTACTTTTTCACTTGCACAGAGGGGTAGTGTCCTAAAATTTTCAGCAGGTCCCATTTAAATTAATGCCAATTCGGGGCATTTTATGATGTTTATCAAAAATATTTCTTTAATGTTTCAGTTTGTTTGACCAAATTTGGGTATCTTAGAAACTTACAATAAGATCTACACACTGAAATAAAAAACTTATATATTCTTCTAAAAGTCACTTTGATACTAATGTAAATCTTAAAGTGTAAATAATATTTTTCAACACATTGTTTATAAAGTATATGCAATTTTTTGAATTTATGTTGAGTTGGGTGCAATGTTGAGAAATAGTAATTGTTTTTAAATGTATGCACTCTTTTTTATCAACTTAATGCACTTAAGAAAGGTAATTTTCTCTTGAATAACATTTGACTAATTACGATAGTAGTCGTTTCAAAAAAACAGAAAGCACTGTTTTGATGAATTAATTTTGTAAGAATCGCCTCGTATTAACTTTTAGAGCTATAATTTTAAGAAGATATTACTATATAATCGGGGAAACAAGGAAAAGTTTTGCACGAAAAGACATGTGTGTCATTTCTGTTAAAGTTCTTTGTTGGCACTCTCTCTTATGAAGTATGAATGCATTGGTTACTGCTGTGTCAAAAGCCCACCAAAAAAACTATGCCAATATTTATTACTGTTTGAAGTTCATCAATTTCATAGTGTTGTAAATGTAGTAATTCATCAGCAACATCTACACCATTCATCCAGTTGTTGTAATCGTGGGTAACATTTGGACGTTGAATTGTTTTTGTCTCTTTTTTGTATTTTCCCTGGTTGTCTTTAACAAAAATTTCTTTAGGAACATCAATGAGAAAAGCAGAAGAATGAGCTGTTGAGAGAAAATGAACTGGCAAACTGTCATAACAAGCAACAGCTAGAACACAGTTTTTGGACTTGAAATGTAAGGCCGCCTTCATTCTTTCCTGTTCAGCTTTTGTCTTTGGTTTTTTCATAAAAATAGAAGCTGGGAAACCACGATTTGGTCGACAAGTTCCAATGAACAGCTGNAGTTGACCAGTAATTCGATACACGAGGATATGGATGGAGGCTGTTAAAAGTTGCTAGACCTAGCCAAGTTCTAAATTCTCGAGGTGTCAGAAAGTACCATTCTCGAGGGTTTTCATGAAGAGTTTTGGAATAGAATTTTGATGCATATGAATTAGTCTCTAAAACAACATTTTCAATCATGTCTTCTGTCACAAAGAGATTGAATAAGGAGATCGGAGATAAAATATCCTCATTACTAATGGTCATTTGTAATCCACACTGACCTTGGAAATTGGGAATTGTACGTTGAACAGGATCCATCCAATCGTCAAGAGTTACTGTTTGAAGTTCATCAATTTCATCATGTTGTAAATGTAGTAATTCATCAGCAGCTTCAATGTCACTGTCTGTAACTTCTGCCATTTCACAACACAAAAAGTTAAGAAAAGAAGTGTCTAGTATGTATTGTAGAGAGTTAGAGGGATACTCAATCGAACAATGGTTACACCAGTACAAGGAATATCACAAAATGAATAATGTAAGCCGATTGGATCGGCTTTTGCATATATAGTCCAATCAGAAAATGGGATTGTTCATCAAGCTGTAGGTATGCCTACAAATTACTCCTTTCCTAGGCAGTAATCAATAGCTCTGAGACGCAGAAACTTTTGTACTACAAACTAGTTATAGCCGATTCCTTAGCGAAAAGCCGACCCCATCGGCTTTGCCAGACTAAGAGATAATTTGCTGCGGGTATGCGGTATTAGATCATTTTTAAGTGGAAGGTATGCGAGGTATACCGGCGCATGCCCTCGATTACAGCCCTGCTTGCACATTCTTTTGCGATAAAAAAGCTGTAATTTTAAATATGAACATAACTAAACCACCCATTATATATTTTACCATTACTCCCGTACACTAGATCCGTTTATTGTTTTCTTGTAGTAATTCGGCTATTGAAACTTCTCTTTTTGTTTACTTGACGATGTGTTTAATTAATAATTATGTTTTTTTACCTGCAGGTCAGGTCGGTCAGATCAACAAAAAGAAGTGCAGATCTGTTCAGATAAACAATTTTTATGGACCCGTTCCTCTCATGTGCAAGGGTTCGCATTTACAAATATGTGCAAATTAGTATTTCGATTTTTCAAAAACCCATATTTTTTTAGAATAAATACATACCACTGTTGCCAATGAAAAACCCTCCACCATGAATAAAAATAGCTAATGGACGCAAATCGGTTGATTGAGCATTTTTTGAAAACAAGGTAATGTTGAAATTAGCAGAAGTGTAAATTTTCACAGATTCTATAGATGCTAATTCTCCAATTAGTTTAGATTTTACACTTGGCAGCATAAATAAACATCTGAAGTATCCAAATGCAAAGATTAACTTAGCATCAAGCGTACAAGTTTCAATGGGTAGAATTTTTGGCAAGTATTGCATCTAAAACATGCTTTTGAAATATATACGTAAATATGCAAGCAATACCAGTAAATCGTGCAGCAAAGTAAATGGTAAACCAAAAAATTTCAGAATGAATGTCATCTGAAGATCTTGATCTACCGTGAGAAACGGATGCATAAATAATCCACCTGCAAGAATTATAAATGTAGGTATGAATTTCATCACACGCGTTTAAAATTTGAAATACGGAAGTTTACCAACATGTATTGCATGTGCAGGGAAGATAGTTGTGCACTTAAGGCATATATCTCACTCATTCCTTTCAATGCGCAATTTGTTAGAACCTCTGTGGTTAATGAATAGCTTATGAATAGCAAAAAAGAGCGATTGATCTGCCCATGAGCTTGTTCGAAAATGGAATAATTTGTCGAGTATTTTGGCTGAGATAGTACAAACAGTCAACGCCTGGTTCCTTATTGTGGTACAATTTGAATAAGAAAATTCATAGAAATTATCAAAATACAATTGAGTATTTAACCTTAATTGGCCTATGTTCTTTATAAAGGACAAACTATTTTCCACATTTTCACCAAGCCTTTTATGAAATTTGGAAATGCTTAAATATGGAAACATCGATTGAAGAATGCGTTCGAATATAATGTTGAAAATTTGACAAAAGTGCGTTATCATAGTTGAAGTATTTGAAAAGATTCACAATTTTTCAATGAAAACTAAATTTTCACCATTTCTAATATTCAGGAAATCAAGAGGTCTATAGCTCATATGAGCAACAACTAGTATTACAGTGTTTATGTAGAAAATCCATTAAAACTTATTCACACGTCACTGCGTAGAAGCCTGTAATGGACAAGCAATATTTTCAATTCAAACTTTTCCTATGCCCGATCTGACCTGAAAATTGCGTCAGGTCATTCTTGGGTATGGTATAAATGCCGTTAATTTACATGGAGCTTAGGAATCTCAATTGGTAGAATTCAATGGGTTGGAATTTAATAATGAAAAGGAAAGCGGCGAGACTTCTATGTCTTGTGGTGCTTTCAAATTATGGAAATCGTGAGTTGCATTGGCTTTTAATGTTTTCAAGAAACCATAGAATATTTAAAAATTCATAGGAAGTTTAAAGTTTAATTTGTTGCTAGCTAAAAGTTGGATTCGTAATGGAGATGGATCAGGTTGCTTGCCACTACACTCCCATTAATGCTCAAATTGAAAGTAGTAAATGGCAGGTTTAGACAATGCAACATGCATGAGCTGCAGGATTATCGTTGCTCGTATTTTTTCTAGGGCTGCACATCTAATGTTAACTTATCTTTAAAAGCTAGAGTGCAGCAATAAAATATTTGTTGTATGTAATTGAAATGCTGTATAGAGAAAGTATTGGAATAATTTTATTAAAAAAAATTACTGTATGCTCAACGTAAGAATTTCCTTGTATCAAAATGCTACTTAAAAATCCATTTTTCTTGTTGACAAAAGCATTTTTCTGAACAAATTTTGAGTTTTGTACATTGAGGTAAAAGATCAAAAAGTTCAAATATTCACTTAAAAAGACGCTATAATTTTTTAATAATTTACTCTAGGATGATATTTTTTGGTATAAACAGAAAAATCTTTTGTGATATACAGCCAACGCAAAACGGCAAAATGTTGAATTGCTCTTCATTAAGTGTTACTTGAGGGTCATGATTACAACCTATTATTGTGAATATTGTCTATTCAGTATAGAGAGATGCAAATCTTTAAATATAGGACATTTTGACCAAGTTGTATCTTGGTGTCAACAGGTGCAGCCAGAAATATATTTTAGCATGCACTCGAAATAATTTTTTAGACATTTTATCCCTTCAAGTAAGACTCCACAAGTTCCAAATATTAATTATGAATTAAGTATTAAAGCAACTTTATTATGTACTTGAGTTAGAGTTACCAAATTTCTTCGTCGCCTTTCCGGGACGCCTTATGCAGATTATGCAGATCAGAGAAAATGGATCGTGGAAAGTTAAATATTTGATTGGGAATTTTCAGAAAACTAAGAAAATATAAAAATTACTGAGTAGCTTAAAGTCACATACTGCAATTTCTTATTACTTACAGTTATATTACATGCAATTATTTTCAATATTCTAGATAGTGTTCAAAACGATATACAGTAGCGTTTGATATTATGTAGTTTTTATTCACTCACCTTTTCATTAATTTAGAAAGATGTATTCATAAACGCGTGGCAACAAAGTGTTTATTATAAATCAAAATATACTTAGACGCAAAGAAAGAGAATAAATGTAGTACCTACTTTCTTTGAATAAATAATTTGTAAATATGGTAAGATACTGAATTTATACTTCAATATTACCAATATTCCTGAAAAATACTTTCCAGAAATTGAATGACGCTTATTGAGTGCAGCAGTCCCATAAGCGAAATATTTGCTGACTGCATAATATTTCTGTCGCCGGATAGCGTACGAAATTTGATTTTGAGTGCTATCTTAAAACATAAAATAAAAATATTTTTAACAATTGCGCTAAATTTTCCTGCATTTGAATGTTGTTTGAAAATCTATCTATATGGCGCAGCAATTTAAATAGTGCTGATTTTCTTCAAAGAGAATATATGTTAGATTTTGGGGCAATTTGCATTTTATTCACAATGACATTTCAACACAATAATGAGTGAATAATACACAATCCATCGAATATTTACTTTTAACAAATTCAGCATTGCAGTGTAGATTGCTTCGCCCTACAAAAAGATTTCGAAACGAAATATAAAGGTAGGTTCCATTTAGCGTTATAAATATCACTGGTCAACAAAAAGAAACCTTTTTTCTAATCACAGATATAAATATATTTTTCTGAATCTATTTGTAAAGTTGATTACAAATCTGATTATAGCTTTTTTCTAGCGCGTATAATTTTTGAAATATCTATATATGCATTTCTATTTTTTAAGCTATTGATCTGAATTTTCACGATACATCATCATACAGAGGTCAGCCATAATGCGTTCATTCCAAAATCCCCGGAAGCGAACTTCCATAGTGTGAAAGTCTTGGCAAGGCATTCTCTTTGCTCTTCACTCCCTGCACCAAAGTTTTCGAAAAAGCAATCTAAATTGATAGGCAGGAAGTGCATTAAAACAATAATTAAAACCATAAAGCAATAAAACCTAGTAAAGCTAAAGAAAATTTCATTTGGTCATTATATATTACCGGAAGATGTAGTGCTCAAAGTGCCATATGGTGATAATCAATGCTGCATATATTAAAATATGAAATAAAAAGTCATTTATTGAAAGTTGAAAATATTTCTTTTCTAATATTAGCATTCAGAAAACTATAGCAAAAACTAAAACAAGGTTTTCTAGGGGTTGTAAAAAATAAATTTTCAAAATCCTTTTTCAAATTCATTAACGGAATTGAAATATTTCTTTATTTTCAAGAAATTTCAATGACGCTTTAAGAAAATGGTGATATGGGCAAAAATTTTACAATTATAGTGTAAAATATTTGAGAGCTCAATAATTTTAAGTGGATGTGGGATTGTTTGCTATTTCACAAAGTATATATATATATATATATATATGCATATGGCAAAGGGTTCCACAATGGCTGTGCCTACCATGGATTTGATTGAATCTATATTTCATTCACTAAATAGTTTAAAGCCATTAATAAACCTAGGATATGTTGATGACATTTTTACATTATTTAAAAATGATCAGAAATTTAAAGTTTTAAAATTATCTATACTACCAGTTGAAGAAGTAAAATTTACAGTGCAAATAGAAAGTTTCTTGGGCATATCCATTGTTAAAACAAACAAATCATATGAAGTCAATCTGTAGCAAAATCAACGCATGCAGAATTGTGATATGAATCATAAAAGAAATACAATTAATGGTTAAACTAAGGTTGGGGGTAATTTCGTTATCCCAAGAACACATAGAATAGGATTTTGAGCTCAAATCAAATTGGAAGAACGTGATATTTTGTGACTTTTCGACATTTTTAAGCACTTTTTGTCTGCACAATATGGAAATCATCCTAACTTTGCTTACCAAGAATAAAAAAACATCAATAGTCTAAGTTTGGTGTCACTTTGTTACCCCAAAAGAAATCAGCTTAAAACTCTTGCCTTAGGATGATTGCTAGTTTATTATAGCAATGCCATGCTTGAAAAACCCTAATGCTATAGTTTCATGAAAATCTTATTAATATTAATGGGCAAATGTACAGTGAGGTAGCTTGAGAATCAGCAGTGGGGATAATGTTGAGGAAGCAAAGGATGCTATCAATTACTTAGTGTAGCATCAGCCAAAGGAATAAGCTGCGAACTAAAAGGGAATAGCGTCGAAAGATTAGTAGTGATTAAATATGATTAAAAGTGATTGTAAAATTTAGTTAAATACCTTATTCATTTGTATTATGCAACTAAGTTACAATATTGCACATTATGAGAAATACAGCGTAGCCGATTAAGAAAAAATTAGACAAATTGTAACAAGCGAATTTACGCTTACGTCAGAACAGCCATGTTGGCAGACTATTAATTCAAAATTTGAAATCGGCAGGTACTTAGAACTTTTTTAGATAAATAGCTTAGAATTTAAATGGAAGTTGATGAGCAATAAATTCTTCGGAGTTTATTTTAATTTCTTTTCATCGTTTATCTGGTTTGATATTTAGTAAAATGTTCAGCTAAGCAAGTGGTTGGATCCCATCACGGGAGCGATTCAAGGGTCCTTGTGCCAATCATGAAACTGCACTTAAGTTACGGATAGGGAGTTTTTCGATTCTTGCTTAGTCTGACTATCGATCACTACTTGTACATTATAACAGATTCACGAAATGGCTGGATAGCCAACAATTAGGATTATATCTATATTACTAAAAGTAGGAGACTTGACAATAATCGACCGAATAAATGACTTTACATGTATTGTTATTAAATGTAAGTGTAGGAAGCTGCAATATATTAACTAATTATTAAAGCCAATAGTTTTATGGTAATGGCTAGTTTGATATTAACTTAATGCAGCTAGTGTCAACGTCTGGTCGCTTTACTTATTCAGTCTAGCAAACGCATTACAAAATTGAGTTTAAGTCTGTAATCTTTTGACATGAGTACGTGCACTGAGCTAATGTAAGGTACACATAATTAATGCTCATTGAGCTGAGATAGTGCAACGAACTTGGTCAATCGCTAACGAAGGAGAGGAACTGTTGTGTGGAGATCAGCTTCGGACAGTAGCCCACAGTTAGTCAATTAGAGAACACACTGCATGGCTTCGTCACCTAAACAGTGATGATTAATATTCAGTTAACGTAACTAGCTAAACAAAGAGGAAACATCTAGCATTCTATTAAATTAGTAAATCCTTACCCGCCGTTAATCGAGCGATAATTATTAACAATAATACACGGCGCTAAAGGCTTGGTAGAGGATGTTACATTAGGAGTGACAGAAGAACACAACATAAAACAAAAGAAATAGAGAAGACTAAGGAAAAAATAAAAGAGGATGATAAGGGAGGTATTGCTGAACTAAGCGTTAAATTTGCAGCATTACGGCAGGACATACTTGGGGCATGTCAGTGTTGAGATGCTCAACCTGAACAATAAGGTGGAATAAGAATGAATTATGGGAGGTGTTGAGAGATAATTTAGAATCATCACCCAGGCTGAGATGTGCAATTAAGGGTATCTATTTAGTTACACGGCCATGCAGTTTCTCCAAAGCGGGGTAATGTCTATCTTAGTTGAACCCCTCTGTCTCTAGTACACTTTACATTTAAACTAATCTATGTTAGATTCCAGATAAGCGTAACAATTAACCACTAATGTTTAGGTAGCTCCAAGAGATTCTAGTCCACAGTAATCGAAGTAGGCAACTGCCTGAAGCGGTGGGTCCAGTCACTGAGAGTCCATCCACTGCTCTTAGACTTCCATATTCTAACAACTCAGCTCATGCTCACAAAGACAATGTTTATTATGTGTGGCCTAACTATTGGTGCTAATAAATACCAATCATGATTCGACTTACTGCTCACATTCAACAATGTGTGTTGGTAATATAATAATGTAATATGCTAAGATGCACTGACACTAGCTGTGGAGTAAATAAAAACTATGTAAGAAATCGAGCCACTTCCTAGCCTACATATAAGATAGTTAAAACTAGCAACAAGGCACGACACAAGCTTCAACAAGATAAAAAAGTTAAAACTATATACAAACTAACTATAAGCTAAAGCAGCTTCCTAACCTACAGTTAAAATAAGTAATAAACAATAGGATATAATACAATTAAACAGTCATTATTGGTCATTATAGGTCTCATATGGTGTACAGAATTTAGATCTAAAATAAGATAATTAATTATACAATACATCTAAGGTTGGCTGACTAGCCTTATTGCAGATTTGTTAGTACATGTAAAAACAAACAATCGCTAGCCAGCTAAGCATGTTGAAAAATCTCCCTATTCCTATATTTAACTTAAATGTGGGTATTGATCAAGGCTAACACCATTTCATTTCCCCTTGCAACAGCCTTGAGATTGCTACACACACACTGAATGCTTAGCTGCGCATTATAATTAATTAACCAAAACAAACAATGATAAAGATAATTCCAAGGAGTTTATTCTCCATCAATCAAATAATACACTTTGTACATATTTATAGAAATTAATGCAAACATATTTATTATGCAAACAAGTACCTGTCACTGTTTCAATTTCTGCAGTCCACGTAGAGTATTTCTGCATGCTAATAGTTGCTTGCTAAAATTAACATGGAGTGATTCGTCCACTAGTGATTTGACAAAAAGTGAATGCGGCAAATACTTGTTTTACAATTTTTTCAAATTACATGACGTGATGCTAATTCAATTAAAATGCAAAATAAGAAAATCAGAGTTTTATGTTTGGATATAATATTAGAGCTTGGTTACATTTTCTTTATTTTGTCTTTTGTTGGATTATGATACAATAAACCAAGAACTTACTAGCAGCAGAGAGAGCATTAGACTATTTGGATATATTGATAGATTGTACTTGGCATCCCACAAATGAAGGAATTGACTTCTATGTCTGGAGCATGCTGCAGCAGCAGAAACACTAGGTCTAATGGAATATGTAGCAAAGCAACCTAAAGGATTAATACTGATGATCAGAATGGAGTTAAACCTAATTGAACCAACCCATGTAAACCTTTAAAATATAAGTTTTTGAAAATTCCAATATGCCTATGCTTTTCTGAATTTTATATTTGTAGCATGAGCAGTGACAAAATTATATTTTCAAAATTTGGATAATATAATGTTGTATTAATGAATGAAACTACTATTTTTCTACCCCATTTTAACGTGTTATGCATGTTGTTACGTAAGTAATATGCAGCTCATGAGTGTATTACCAAAGGTTTGTCAACTCAGAAATCATGATAAAATTTAACCAATTGAAAAAGTCAAAACTTCAAAAAATTTCCAATTTTTGGCTACTTTTAATTAAAAATGCGATCAATATGATGATGGGGTCATCACTGATCAAAGAGCCTCATTTTGTGGATGAAGAATTTTTTTGGTAACAAACACAGTTTCAAGTAAAAATATTTAGTAGAAAATTTTTAGTAGGAGGGAGCTGAATCAACTCTTCTGTGAGTTCACTAGAAAAAAACAATTTTGCAAATAGTGTTAAGTGGATGGGAGAAAAAAACATATCAGGGTAGGACTGAAGCAGAGAGACAAACAAGTTATAGGCAGAAGGCAATGCATGGAAATTTTTGGAAGATTGCAATGTGTAAGAAATTGGCGCAGAATTAGAAAAAAATCTGGCATTAAAAAGTGGGGGCTTTTGGTATCCTGGAGTTTGTGTATAGTGAGTAATATCTCCTGATTTCAGGAGGTCCCTAATTTGACCTTAACTTTATGTGCTTAGCAACCCAAAGAATTGAAAGTTAAATAAATGATTAATGTAAGTAAGGTTAAATACAACTCTATGATGACTTTCTTTTGACTAACTTCAGCTTCTTTCATCACTCTAGCAATTCCTCTGGCCAACTTCCATCTAATTCTCAATTTATATAGGTAATGTTTTAATGGATAATATATAATCAATAGTGTTTTTTGTTGGTCATTACTTAATTTCTATCTCACCTCATGTAGTTTGTTATTCCCTCAGATCCTATATAATATGTCAAATACAAAGTCCTATACATTTTTGGGTTGATTTAATCTCAAAATTCTTCATCATCATAATCACCCTTGCTGAAGCCTTTCCAGCATTCATTATGTTTTACATGATATAGGTCATACCAAACACGTTTTTTTCCAATAAACCATCTTCATGCATATGTTTCTCATTTACAATTGCTTGCATTTTTAAATAATGCTATTCCAAAACGATTGCATCAGTATGCATCATTAACAAGGAAGTATATTCAACAAAATAATTATTGACTTTTAAAAGTATAATCCACCATTCTCAATGACATGATCCAAATCCAGATCAGCTCCTGTTTTGCATTATGAAATCCAAAATTTGAAAATTCTATCAAAAACGCTAAAACATACATGTTAACAGACTTACTATCCAACAGCATTCTATGAGTCTTTTCATTTCAATGGCTGAAAAAACAACCATGAGCATTAATGAGAAGAACTTGATAAATTTTAACTTTAGAAAATAAAAATTGCTGCATAGTTGAAATGAATTTCACGGTTTCTGATGACATGACAACATAAAAATCAGTAACAAGGTATTGAATATTTCTTTAGAAAATTGGCTTCATTTTAAATGTTTGATAAATATTGGTTAAATGGCGAAATATTCAAGAATTTCATTGCGACTCATATATATATATATATATATATATATATATATATTCTAGCTTCATCATAGTTGACCCTAGGAGCAGGCAAAAACATAGTGATAGCGGAGTATCTATTCTCGTTCGGGCAAAACATCCTATAGAACTGCTTTGGCATAAACAATTTAGAGTAGGAAACAGGTATAACAAACTAGAATGACTACTGTGAATATGAACTCCAGTTACATATAAGAATGCGTGGCAATTAGTACTGAAGCAAGACAACAAAGCTGCCACCTAGAATGCATGAAAGTCTGAATCATCTAAACCCCAAAACTGAACGGGCTTAAGTAGCTTGTGTAGACAGGTCAGGACGTCCTACACCTGAATACGCACTCCGCTCACTCCCCTCAGCTTTGTAGAAGATTTAGCTGCTCATGGCCATCTGAATATAGAGCATATATGAGAACAACAAGAAGCCTGGTATTAAACCAAAACAATTTATTAAACGTTTGTGCACACGAAGTCCCTATTTATACAGAGTAATTAATATTACGTAATACACCTGTCAAAGGCAGAACAAAAATGTAAACACTAAACAACGTGATTGGGTAGATGAGTATGTGCGGGAATGGAGAAAGAATTAGCATAAGCAATAGAGAGACGACTCCTGGCGGCAGTGAGATGAAGTGCATGGGAATTCTTTTGCGTAAAAGGTCCCGATTGTACAATATATATATATATATATATAGGGTGGACCACTTTTTTAAAACTTTTTAACTCAGTAATTACAAGTCGTAGAAACGTACACTTTGTCTTATTTTAAACGCAAATCATGTTCTTCAAATGTGTAAATCTCATATCAAACAGAAAAATAGTTTATGTACAGGAAACACTAGTGTTGTTTTTGCACACATCAGAAATTTTAATGCTAAAAAAAGTATAATTATTTCTAATTGACATAAAATTATTGTATCCCTGCTACACAAATAATACTTATTAGCTTAGCTTGATTCGTTTCTTATTTAGAATATCAAATCAAGAAAATACATTAATCTCTTACAAAGGCCTCTTAAACAATACAACTGTCAAAAGAACAATGAGTATTCATAGTCACAGCGAGATCAAGAATGTTTCACCTGTCGCTCAAGGATTTCAACAGCATTTTGAAGGAAGAAGTGTAACGAGAAAAACAGTTAGAAATACGGTTATGACATTTTCTATGCATGGAACAGTTCTAAATGGGAATAACAGTATCTCCGTAATACGCATTATTAAAAGAACACCAGAAAATATTGAATTAGTTCGTGACCAATTTGCTGATAATGAAAACTTCTCAACAGAGCGACACGGAACAGAGTAATCAACAGTAGTTAGAATTATGAAAAAGGATCTGGGAGTAATTGCTTATAAAGGAAAGATTCATCAAGAATTATTAGATACTGACTTTGAACGGAGAGTTACATTTTTTACTTGGTTTCTTAACAAACATGAATGACTTACTGATGATTTCGTGGTTTCAGATGAGCCAGCTTTCCACATGAATGGTCCTGTAAATCGTCAAAATGCTAGAACTTATTCACCTTATGAACAGCCACCACATAATTTTTTTCAAAAGAAATTCTGCCGTGAAAAGGTTGAATTTTGGATGGGGCTTTGCGTTTGTGGTCTTCTAATCGGGGCAATTTTTTATCAAGACAATTTGAATGCAAATAGTTACCTTGATATCCTCAACAACGAGATAATTCCAAGTTTACAGGAGGGTTATGCTGCTAGATTCAGAAAGACATAGTGGCCGCAGGACTGAGTTCCATGCCTTAGAGTAATCCAGGTAAGAACAGGTTGAAAGATGTTTTAGGAAATCGCTTAGTTGCAATGGGATTTGATGCAGAATAGCGACCCGGTAGTCCAAATTTGACCACTTGCGAGTTCTTTTTTTGGTGTATATGAAGAACTAAGTTTTTAAAACTCCTCTAACTGACGTACAGAATTACGTGACGTATTACTCAGAGTACCACTGTAATAAAAAAATAAACTAGAAATGATAAAAAGAGCAATGCGCAGTATGAGAAGAAGATGCAAAATATATATACAGGGTGGTTATAATGTCACAAAAGAAAGTAAACTGGTATATTTATTTTTAAAAAACAAACATATGCAATTCCAAGGAAATATATTTAATTGACAAAACTTTGGCAAAAACCAATTAAGTTATATCATGTTGAGTGGGAATGCGTGTGCACTACATTCGGAAAAATTTCAATTATATACAATTTTGTTTGTGAATTTCATTGACTAAGAATATTGTCACCATTTTGAATAAATTCTATAAATTTTAGTCAACTTCTACACAAGTTGAAACCCTAGACATAAATCGAAGTTAACACAGCAGCCACTAGTTTAACTTGTACTCACTTTCCTTGTGTTAAGCCAAGTTAAATAATTCTTCAATTTTTTTTGAAGTTTATTGTAATCACCTTCATAAACACTCAAGGCACAACTTGTATGGCTAATAAACAAAAATAATAGGTCTTTGAACGCCATTATTTTCTTTGATCAGAATCAGCCTGAAACAGTTTCTTATTTCAAACATTTTTAAGTGGTTCAAAACTACAAAAAGAAGACTTATAGAGGATATGTCGAATCAAGCTGCAAAAGAAATCCTGAATGAAACTAGGATAATAGACCCTGGCACCTACTGTTTGGTTTCTCCTACAACCTTCAAAAGGCAATTAGAGAATCAAAATGCCCCTTTTGCTGAGATGAAAGAAATTTTTACTGTAGTACAAGTTCAGTAATTGACAAAACGTATATTGATTTGGTCGAAATAGTATTTGCTTAATTTGTCTGGGATTGAACATACCTATTTTTCGTGTGGAAGAAAATACGGGGCTTTGCAGACATTCCTAAATCATGACATCCCAGAGAATGAGCAAGTGAAGTTAGGTAATTAGTGATTGTGCCTAAAGAAAAGAAGTCAGACTCTTGCTTTTCATGTACCTGAGACATCTCAGCGGCCAGAGTTCAAGCATTCAAATGAAGTCCACTCAATCATTATTTTGCTAATTTGGAAATAATTTTGAAAAAAACTGGGCTCTGTGATTTTCCTACTTTTATCAAAAACTGAGATGAAACAGGCTGTGCTCACTTCGCACCAACACCACGAAAGTTGTTAGCCAAAAAGGAAATCCATAATATCTATATTTTGTGAAAAAATTCAGCCGAGAATTTTCAAAAATAAAGTTTCACCACTTCACCCTTTTGTCCCACTAGCTAGTTGCTTTTCAAAGTCCCACCACAACCTGAATACTGCAAATTATCGTAAACGTGGATGCCGTAAAGTCATAAGAATTGTCCTACAAAGTTATGATTCGAGTTATTGGATATGTAAATTTCTCAAGAAAGCCACTATTTAGCTCTGGTTCATTGTACCTGTGATTCAATTTTTTAAATATTCTCTTGCGCTTTTCAATTTTGCCAAATAGCTGTTCAATATAATCCCATTTTACAATTTCAGAAAATATAAAACCACATTATTAAAATAACCCCTAATGTAATGGACCTAAATTTACTGCACTTCATTATAGCAATTAGCTAAGGCCTCCAACTTGTGGATCTAACTAAAAAGAAATTGAGGGTGGCAATTCCGAAATTTCATTAAAAATGTAGCGATGTTACAACAGCATTGGTTAGAAACAGAAAAGAAGTGGTATGAGCATGGGCATTAGGAATTCACTGGGAATGAGAAGTTTAGCAGACTGGGATTTCAACCAACAGACTAGCAAGGTGATTGAAGCAAGGAGCTCAAATGTATTAGTGGTAAATAAAGAGTACGGAATGGGAACAGAGATAAACATAGTAGCATGTCTGATAGGTCAAAGAATTGGCAGATGAAATAGAGTGATTGTAGAAGTTGAAGAAAGTTGAATTATTTCCAGTAGTCTTAGGAGCAAGTATAAGAGGTGCTTAGAAAAAAAATTTCTCTGTCTGATGATATTGATTACAGCGAATGCTTAGAGTAGTATAAATAAATAATCCATAGTCTGGTTTAGTGTTTTATTAATTTAATAAAAATATTTAAGGAAGCGCAAAAGTTTAAAATGGGCCTGGTTGTAGCATTGCTTATAGACTAGTTTTTTCTTCCAAAAATGAATAATCATTACAAGAAATTTCGCAATAATTTTTGAAGCCCTCTAGAGAGGTATGTGCATCACGCCATTCAGTAGCAAACGTTTCCCCAATTATATTTGAAAACGAATTGTGTTTTTAAATATTTATTACCTCTTCTAGCATTGACAAGCATTTAGTTGGAAATGTGCAGTGTATTACAAACTCAAGCAATGAAAAACTATTAATTTAAGTGTGAAATCTTGCGGAGTTACCTAAATATTAATATACGTGGAAACACTAAGTTTTAAAATTATTTAAATATTTAAACAGGTATATATATATATATATATATATATATCAAGGCGATACCTACTAGGTATATATATATATATATATAATTTAATAAATTTAGTAAAATAATTTGCACATAATTTAAAAGAGGAATGAGCAGCGAATCCCAATTGGTGATGATTTTTGTTGTTTGATAGATAATGTTTGTAAAAAATTGTTTTGAAATGTTGCTATTTAATTATTTTCTTGATCAACTGCTGCTTGGGAAAACCAATTCAATTTTTCCATTCATAAAAACTAAAATAGGTAGTTGAAGATATTTTAAGCATTGTACCGCCGATGTATTTTTTAAACTTTAATGATACTTATAATTATTATATATTTTTTAGAAGGCAAAATATTAAGAGTCAATCACGCGCTTGCTGTTAAACATAGATTTTAAATAGACGTTTTGGCAGTACTTTGCAAATCTCTTGTAATGCTCATTAATGAATATTAAACACATTAATGAATATTAAACAAGTTCACTTAATTTTCATGTTCTAAATATTTTAATCTTTCGGTTTTCAGCAACCACTTCAATTATTTTTATTAACTTAGATGTCGATTTTTGAAAGCTTACACTTAAAAAAATGCAGAAGGCATTTACTAGAAAAATTTTTATACTTAATTGATTGACTAATTTCTAAGATTCAAAGCTCACTGAAAGAAATGTATTTTGTTATTCCACATTCATGAAACAGTATATAAAACATTAAGTTTCATGTGAAATGCATGTGTAAGTATCAATAGTGTTTCATAACTTCTTATTTCCGCATTTCATAGTTCGGTTGAATACAATGAAATTAGCACTTGCACCTTTGGATTACATCTATTCTTACAGTAGCTACAGATTTATTGGAAATGTTGCAGACATTTCAAAAGCTTTAAGCAGAAATTGGAAACTAAGCAGACAAAGTTTTCAATAAACCTCAGGACGAGGGCTTAGAAAAAAATGTTTATTAAAAAGAGTCCATCCAATACTAGTGTGAGGTAAGAAAAATACAACAATATTTGAACATGTCTATAAATTAAAATACTGATTTCAGTACATTGCTAAAATAATTTCTAATATAATTCTATAATATCAAATTATTTTAAGATAATCACAATTTATGTTCTTGTTATCTTCAATAATTCAAAAAAAGCATTGAAATTTTTCGGAATTCTTTAAGAATTTCTTAATGCAGTCTCATATAAGAAATGAAAGAATTTCTAGTACATGTAAACAGTTTTAAATGATAGAGAGCTCATTCTTGCCAAGATAAAAATTTTAGCTTTCAATAAAGCAATTTTACAGAAATTACATTTATGGGGTCTTGCAAGCTGAGTTCGTTATAGTTTTGAGATTTTTAGAATTACATTAATTCAAATTTAGCTTTTTGTTTCTAAATTATATGCATTATATATACATGTAAGGAACCACTTATCTTTTACTTCTTCTTAGTAAATATAATAGAATAGATTTATTCAGAAGCGTTTGCATTTGCATAATTGTTTTATGTATATTGCATTCTCCACAAAGTACTACTTTTATCAATACATTATGATCAGTTATATACTTTTTGAAATTTCCGTAATGTGGCCCCTTTAAATTTTTTGACAAAAATTTACATTTTAGGAAATTTCTGTCAACTAAAAAAACACGTGAATAATTTCACATATAAATCCGACGCAATATGGTTTTGAGAACATTAAAATCAAAATCACTGTTGGAAAATTCATTTTCACTTGAAAAAAGTTGAATTTTTTAATAATAAGACCCATAATCTGACCGTAGGGGATCCGCACATAAATTATGAAGAAATATGCTTAAAATTCACATGACGGTAAAAAATCACATAGTCTAGGATGATGAATTTTTGAATTTTTAGCCAAATGATTATTCTAAAAAAATTTCAATAAATTGGCAAACAACGACTTTTTTGCATGTTTGACAATTTTATGGGTTACCCTTAACAAGGCTTAAAATGCTTGACACAATATGTTTCCGCAAATGCCATCTAGCGTCAACTAAATTAAATGTTCCCAACACTTTTATCCATTGCAAGGATTAATTAATGAATTAAAATAATTGAAAAATTGCTTGTCGGAATGATTTTGTTGTACTTGAAAGAGTGCTCAGCCATATTGTTAAGTATATTGGGAATCCAGCAGCCTTATTAAAGTTATATTCCGGTTCGTGTGCTGCATTTTATTTTTGAGAAATCATATTTTTGTCAAAATATAACACAAAAAAACAGTACTCAAATTTAGAGCCCCCTTGTCAATTATTTAGTAGTACAGCCCTGCTTTGTTCGGGTGCAATAACAATGTCAATAGATTTCTTTGGTATTTGTATTTTCATTT